>JASANC010003128.1:0-89146 GCA_030248135.1 Theristus sp. LFF4_11
ATATTACAGGTTTACAGAAACATACTGTACACCGATTGATATCAAAAGGCCGTTTTCTGCGCTTCAATTCAGCACACCAGCACCAATCGAACGACGTGCGCGAGCAAAATAAGACGGGCGAAACTGACTGCGATGCGGCGCTGGCTGCTTGGCTGGCAGAAGGAGAACGACTGGCTGCTGCCATGGGCAATCGGGTGGTACAGGCACACGCGCAGGTTGGTTTGCGTTCGCGCGCGGTAGTGCTCTTAAACGTTATCATTTTGACCACAGTGTCATTGAAGTTCTAGAGTTGTCTTCAAAAAATCTCTTCAACAGCATTTGTGGTGTTGTGGTGCAGTCACACACGCGCACACGCCAGCAAATTTGCACGAGCATCATTGGTATAGTGGGTGTGTGCCGGTGTGTTGGTTCGTGAACGACGTTGCATTCGTTTCTAGACATGCGCTGTGCGAGGAAAATTGATTGAGTTCCGCTGATTGCGTGGAATGCATTCCGAATGCAAACTAAGTACCCCCATCTTAATATTCTTTTGCAGACCGATGCAAATGTCTCGCACGTCGGTGAACAGACGGCGCTGATGAATCGCTTTCTGAGAGACATCGATCAAACGTTCTCTCGTCACGTGCACAGTCGATCGATTCTGGTGTCTGCTTCGGAAATTGGACACGATAAGAATCAGACGAAAACTCGGCTCACCTATGAGGCCGTTATGAGCCAGGGTTCGTTTATTTTTTGCGATGAGCGAACTGGCTGTATTTGCATCTGAGAAATGTTCGTTGCGTAGGATTTTGCTGACCTTTGATTAGGCGTCTCAGCATCGTCAATGAGACGCCTAAAGTATTAGATTTAGGTGTCTGTAGGAAGCGTACCGGCAAGATTTCATTTTCTGGTGTTTTCTGTCCAGACACCGACTCGCCAGCCGCAGCAACGGGACGTGACGGCTCGCGAAATGCGTCCGTCTTATTTGCGCTGGACGAAATGAGTCAACTGATCGACATGACCAACGCCACCGATCTCTACAATCGATCCGTGAACACGACGCACGATTTGCACGCGCTGAAACGACGCGCTTACGAGCTGCGCAGAATGTGCGAACGGCTGTACGGAAAGTTGAAGGGCTCCGGTGTGTTCTTGAAGGTGCGTGCGTTGATGATCTCGATGTTGACTGTTGCAGATTTCATGCAATGCATGATCTCCATGCAATGAGGTGCATGGACAAAACGGTACAAAGGAATGCAAATTACAGGCACAAAGAATAATGAATGAAACGGTAATATTCACAAACAGGAGCTACTCGAGAAGCTCGGTGGTGAAACGTCGGAGAACATGAACATCGACTCGCTGCACGTGGACATGGAGCAGAGTGCCCGTGCCGCCTGTGAACTCGTCCGGGAGATGCACGGTCGGTTGCGGTGGCTGGTGACCTTTGGTGTTTTGTGGGTTCATTCATTTTGCCCTTTTAGTTTTGTTTTGCGTTTATTTGTTCTTCGGTCAGTCTACATTACACCATCGTTGCATGCAGAAACAGGTTGATTGGCTGTATTTGCAATTCGGCATCGAATGTAATGTGCTGATTGGGGTTTCTGTTGTTGATATTGACCTGATAGACGAATTAGGGCACGGTGTTGATTGCATTTTTCGTCGTTGTTGGTTTTTCCGTCCAAAGCAAACGAACCTTTCAAATGAGCACAACTAGCACTACTCACCCATGCAACGGTTTCAGTATTTTCTCCAACACTGCAGACAGCATCAGCAGCGCACACAACCTGATGAGCGAGTTTGGCGAACTGTCACGGCGAATGTCGACGATGGCGCCACTGGTCGCAAGTGCAGGTTGGTGTGGGGGGCACTCAGGAAACGGAATCATTGCACCAATTTTGGATTCAGACGTCAAACATGAAACTGCAAAATGCAATCGATCCTTGCGCGCATTGAGTCGCAGAACCCAAAGATAAAATACAAGATCAGTACTCACGGTGAAAATGGGGCGCTTTCGTTTTACAGGTGCGGGCGATCAATCAAAGCTGCACGATCGATCCATGAATCTTCCGAGTCAAGGCGACGACAATCAACAGCTAATCAACGAGTTGCAGACAAAATGTGCCGATTACGAGCAACAGATTGAGGCGATGCACCTGGAGATGGACGAATTTGCGAGTGGCCAGAGTGAAAAGTGCGGTTTTTTTATTTTGTGAACCGTTTTAATGTTTTTAACCGACCGTTTCAAATCTACGTATTTGCACAGCTCCACAAAAAAACGATGTGTGCCTTCCCTTTTTGGTGACCTGCATGCGAGATCAATACTGACCTGTTGATTGTTTGGTGTTGGTGTTCTGTTTGGTTGCCGATTATTATTTTTTTCTAGTGTCGTATGACCATGGTATCCACCAAAGTAACCAGCCATCCTTTTTTCTGCGCAGGCTTGCCACAGCAGCCAGCGAGTTGTGCGAACTTCGCCGTCAACTCGAACAGACGGAAGCGGAGCTCACGAATCAGCACGAAGCTGTGGAGAAGCTGCACTCGGAGAACACTGGTCTGAACGAGCAATTGGACGCCGTGCGCAGGTCACTAGCACAAAATGCTACTGCCATTGAGACGCTGCATTTGCACGGCACTCAGTCAGTGATGGAGATGACCGCCGCCATGTTGACACGTCAGTTTTTTGACACTTCGAAAAGTTCAACCCGTTCATCATCTGTTGTCTTTTGCTTTTGACCAAATGTGGCATTACACAAAAACACTGCAACCTTTTGTGAGTCACCACGGTGTTGTTTGTGTGCCGTGCGAATCCGCCAATATGCCACCAGTGTCAGTTCCCGCGGCCGACAAAACAAAAGTTCGAACAAAAAACCAAATTGTGTGATGGCTCTCTGCATTTCGACCATCATTACATGCAGAATGCAGTTGCTGTTGGGTGTCGTTGGCTCATAAGTGATGTGCTCTCTGGCACCACTTCATCCGCCACAATAAATAATCGAGTGTAAAGCTTGGTATTGCAAAAGAAACTAAACAATCAACCCTGATCTCCTTTTCTCACACACTACCGTCTTCGTTTGTCGTCTCGTTCAGAGCTCGACCAGGAGCGTTCGCGCGCCGTGGCGCTGTCCAATCGGCGTCACGCGCTGGAGTCGGAGCGCAACGAGCTGGCTCACGCGGTCGCCACGTTGGAACAGCAGGTGACTCGGTTGAGCAGACGGCCGGAGACGAGCACGGTGCACGTGAACACGGACGTGGACACGGACGAGTGGGACAGGCTGCAACAGCGCCTCAACAGACTCAGACAGTGCGTTTGTGGGGGAGGCGGTTGAGCTTTTGTTTGCAGGTTTGCTTGTTTGACCGCTGGGTCTTTCTGATGCAGGCGCTTGCGCGCACTGTTTTTTTTGTTTGCTTCATGATGGTGAAGCGAACGCGAACAGATGCTTGATGCTTCATGCGTGGCGCTTTAAAAGAATTCGTTTCACAAGATTTTTACTCGTAAGTGTTTCAAGAGGGGCACATCACTGATGAGGCCACGCCACCCCTCTTCTGCATATGATGTTGGCCACGTCGACGTGCAGAGAACAGAGAACCATCCTACAAATTTGTTGATTTGGCATGGCGGCAGTGTGGTTTGGCGTGGCAGTGGCACCCTTAACATAAACCCAATTTTGTTTCAGGTACGCCACCAAAGTGAAATCGAAGGTGCTCAGCGTTGCGCTGGCGAACGAGACGAGCACGGAGACTGCGGCGTCACCGATGCGTCAGTCGAGTGATGGCAGCATCTCCGGCGACGCTCAAATGCATTCGCTCGATCGTTTGGACGCCCTGTGCGACGCGTTGATCGGCTGCAGACACAGTTTGAACGAGCAGCGAGCACGCGCGAAACAGCTGACCGAAGCGGTCGGTGGCGTTACACTCTTGTCCGGGGGATCGAGCCCCTCCGAGGGCTGTATGAGCACTAAATATTGGGAAACTCCCAAAGGCCGCCTTGTTTGACGGCGTTCTCTGTTCGGTTTTCTGGATTTACCTCTGGCTAAAATCATGTGATAGGGCACTCTGAATATTTTGAAAATAAATCATACTACATTACAAAGAAGCGAATGATTTGAAATGCACACGTTTTTCTTCACTTCAGCTGCAACAAACGGAAGCAGAACACACGGCGCTGAGCACACAGACGAACGAACTGCAGGATTTGTGCTCAAAGCTGGCGGATGAAAACGTGTCTCTGAAACAGGAGGTTGGCTAATCAAAGTCATTTCAAATTTGATTGGCTAGTTTCTTTTCATTTCTAGTCATTTCAAAGTCACCAATTAGCACGCTGAGATTTCAGTCAGTTACAGTTGAACACAAAGATGCGCGTATTGTGTGTGGGACTTAAAACTGTTCTTTTTTGTTCTTCTATTGTTTCTGCCTTTTCAGTTGATCGACCTCCAGGAAGAACAAAGTCAACTGAAGGATGAGTTAAAGGTGGCTGCTGAACAATTGGCACTGCTGTCCGAAAAACCAGAAACATTCGAACGGGTTGGTGTGTTTTCTATTGAATTACATTAGCAAGATGCCCTATTGGTGGTAATTGAACCGCTGTTGTTGAGCTGCCTAAAAAACTGAAGAAGTCAAAGGAAATCCTAAAACTTTTCGTGGCCGATTTTCTAACCTGATTTGATATCCTAAAATGTCTACCTTTCTACATTTCGTTTTCAGTCGACGTCCACGGAGATGAGCAGTGCCCATTTGGACGCGCTGTCGAATCGATGCTCAAAACTGGAAGCACACGCGAGCCGCATCAAGGCACGATTGCACGAGATCGAGAGGGAGGCGAAGTCGACAAATGCCGTTGGCCAGCCGGCCGAACAGACGCACGAACAACAAAACTCGGATCTGTGTGTTCAGTCGATGTTTTTTGTAGCTTCCGCAAGTTTTGTTTTTACTCACGACCAAAAAATTGATTCACTCATTGATCTCATTTCTGAGATGCAAAAATAAGTTGTTTGGTTTGGCGTTTGCTTGGGCGTGCTAGGTTGTATGCCAAGAAGATCGACTCGTATTTTTAACTCTTTCAACAAAATTCCGCAATTTCTCATGTCACAAACACACCAGTATTTTAGTTAAGAGTGGCACAGCAAAGCTGCTAAATGTATTTCGAAATCGATTGTGTTTCAGCGTCGGCTCACCAGTCGTCCGCCGTCTGGACAGTCTGTTCGCAGAGCAGGCACAGTCGAAAGGTGACTTGCAGCGGATCAACGCTCAGTTGCAAACGAACAACGCTGAGCTGGAACGACGCTTACGAGTGGACGCGGACGAAATCGCACGCTTGAAACGCACTTGCGAAAGGTGAACGGCGTTGTTTGAAGATGTTGGGCATCTTTGTTGTTGGAGTTGTTGATGTTGTGCAGCAGTCGCAAACAAACACACTGGCACTGTGTTCCGTCGGGTGTGCTGGTGTGCGCGTTTCCTCACACGAGCAATGCCAGTGTGTTCGTTTGCTGGTTTGTTCGCTGTGCAACAAACAGTTCGACTGCAAACGCACATATTGAGAAACTGGTGGACCGTTTTCAGCCACCAGACAATTCACCTCACAGTCAGAATCGATTTCATTTGCAGTCTGCAAACGGCGTACAGTGAGCACACGAACGAAACAGCTACGGTGAAAGAGGAGCTACGCAAGATGCAAGAGTTCACCGAGAAATTGACGAGTGAAAAAGTGGCACTGGAGAATGTGCTGGCACAGATGCAGCCGACGTCTGCTGCCACGGGCGCACTCAGAGAGGTTGGTCGATTTGGACAATCTGAAAAAACACGCATCGGCGCTGTGGAGATTGCGAAATGATGTTGGGTGAGATGAGCATGAAATGTCTTTTGGAAGTACATGCATGTGAAGCGCATGCCATCACCGGTTGTAAGGGCCAGCTCATGCTGACGTAGTTTGTTAAAACACGAGACCTGCCGTACATACAAACGTGTGTATGAACGGTGCTAAAACACCACACGCATGCGTCAGTATGAACGGCTGCCAACGAACGTGGCACGTCATTGCAGACACAACAACACCATCATCACCATCACGCCCATGACCGCGGCAGTGCCCAGCGGCGCAGTGTCAGTTCGTCCTCTGCGGAGCTGGGCGTCCGGGTCGCCGGCTCGTTGCCCGAGGCCGACATGCCGAGTCCGTTGGCGCCTGCAAATTGTGTGTGCTCTTTTCGGTCTTCGTTACTGGTGCTAATGGGAAGTTTCTGGCAGTTTTTTCAAAACCTATAAGTCTGAGCGAATTGTGTCCATCGTGACGCGAGCATTTCAGGCCGGCTTTGTTTGTCGTGGCTGATAAACCAAGAAAACATCAGACATGTATTTTCACACTATTTTGCGTATTGGATTGGCCACAGTGACCACAGGATTCTGAAAGAGTCAACTATTCAACTACCGTACCACAAATCTTGTCTGGTTTTCGTTCAGTTGACTCTGGCTCCGAGAACGCGACGTTGCCCGAGCGCTTGCGCAGCGCAGCCGTGCACGCGAAACTGTTGCATCGACAGTTTAGGCTTGCGGCCAAGGAGAAGAGTCTATCGGTATGGAGACTGCATTGTTCTTCTTTTATTATGGCAACATGTTTTCTTATGATTAACTGGTTAGGCTACCTTTTAGTTCGCAACCAGCACAATACCAGCTTTGGCGTCATAATGGTGTTTAGAGTTTTTTTCTGTTGTCAAATTGACCATGCTGATTGTGCATTGGTGCTTCAGTGTCAGTGTGTGTGTCTTTTGTGCGTGTGTTTTTTTAATTAGTTTAATTTATTTATCATTTCCGTTTTTCTAGCCAGACGAACTCGCCCGTTTTGTTGATGAGCTACAGCGGCTGCGATCGACGGTCGAGTGGTGTGCCCGGGTGAGCGAGGCGACGCAGACGCAGCAGACACCGGCCACGGCAAACGCAAGGGTGCGTCGGCACAAGGCACTGCCAGTTTCGCAAATGGCCGCCTGCATTGCCTGTCTGCTGGCTGATTGGTCGCATTCGATTGAGCACGAGCCGTTCGAGTCGTATGTCGACGGTCACTGCCGAAATCGAACATTATTAGGCGAAACCGCAGAAGAAACAATGCTTGCGCCAGTGGTGACTCACGAGATTGCATGCATTTCACGTTTCCTGTCCGCTGGTTTGGCGCTGGTGCACAGAAAGAGTTTTTAACTAAACTGTAACACGAAGCGCCTCCGTTTGACAATTGGGAAAATTCCATTGAAGCTGGACGAATTGGCGACTGAGAACGAGCGCCTTCGTTTGGTGATCGAGCAGACACGCCAGCTGGCGATGAACACCCAGGAGCGATTGCAGGTGGGTGGGGGTGTGCGCATAATGACGGGGTTTGAAAATGGTGTGCACCGAAACAACGTGAACACGTTTACTGAACAGTGTGAGTGTGACACTTTCTAACATTATGAAGTGCATAATGTCGTTGGGCAAGACAACGCGCGATCAGCGGTGAAGCCACAAATCAACCAATTTGTATGGTGGTTCTCTGCATTTCGGCTTGGCCAGACAATTGCTGGTGCTGTTCATTGATGGAACTTCGGGCATCCAAATGAGCAGTCGATGCAAGAATTAGATCATGTGCTCATGGTTTTCAACGGATGCGGGCACCCTAAACTAAATTTTTGCCTGTTCATTTTCGAGGCTGTTGAACTAAAAAGCAAAGCCTTGCAAGTGTAACATTCAGCTTCTGGGCAGCCAGTCTACAATCGCTGTCTCAGTATTATCGGATTGAAATTGAGCAAAAATCAGGCCAAGGAACAGCTGACAAGCGAAGTTCAGACGGGCATCGTAGCAGAGCTGAAGCAAATCCGCAAGGTGCTCCAGTTGACGCGTGAAGACGGACAGAAAATCGGATCGAAACGCGCGCCCGCTCAGCCACGGCAGCCGCCGCGCAGAGGGCAGTGAAAACAAGAACTGCTTACCCATGCTCTGATATACAAGCTCCGTACTTTCCTGTTTTACAGCCTGTTTATTTTTGAGAAGTGGAATTTTTGAGAACACCGCAACTTTGACGGTTTTTTACTGTGTTTGATAGCTTGTAAGAAAACAGATTGTCGTGAATATTCTTGGTGTTTTTCTGTTTTGGTGTGTCACGTTTCGTTTTTCTAAAACTGGAGATGAGTTTGAAAACAAAATTGTATCTCAAAATGAACTGTTGGGTTTATGCACATCAGACGAAACATTTAGTTTTGTCGTCAGTATGCTGAGTGGATTTTGTTTCTTTATAAAAATCGAATTTTCATTGATCTCAATTGAATGCAATTTCTCGCCAATCAACGAATGATTACGTCTGAGTGGGAACACCTTGTTTTATTGGCGTCCAGTCATACGAATTCCAATCAAAAAATGTCAAACTGGTTGCATTTTGTTTTATTTAATCACTGATATGACTGATTTAAAAGTTTTCTCGATGCATTATTTTGGCATTCCAAAAAAAAAGAATTTATATTTTTGATCATTCATTCGATTCACGTATCACAAGTTCGCTGAAATGCTTTCATTGTTCACTGGTTCTAACTAATAAGCCAATCAGCATGCGAGGTCGCTATTGTACGTTTTTGGTTTGCTGTTTTTTTCTGGTCGGCGCGCTTGTGCATCTGACCTGTTTGTACGCCAGTCCGTTACTGTGTTTCAACTTTATTTAATGAAATCCTTTTTTTGTAGCAATGTGAAATTTTACTGACCCCTGAACTGAGTTCGATGCAATGTAGCTGTAAATTGTAATCTATTGTAGTTGGGTGTGAAAAGATCGGGAATTGGTGCTTTTTTGTTTTGTTTTAATATCTCGGTCTGATGTGAGTCCTACCTGATTACTAGTAGTGATTACTACGATTGATTACTAGTTGTCTGTTGAATTGTTGAGTTTGCTTTTCATTTTTTCTGAGTCAGTGCAACACGTTAATTCTCTGGATATTGAACCAGAAGGTTTTTAGTTTGTCGGATAAAACTATTCTCTGTTGGAGTTTGCTTGCTTGCACACACAATGACTTGCAAAATAATTCGGTTGGTTATCGCTACCTGTTGTCAGTTTTTTGGGCACGATCGGCGATTCAGTGCCTTTGCAGACCGTCGGGTGGGGGGGGGGGGCACCGTGCCACCCCCCCCCCCTAAAACCGGGCACCCCCCCCATCGTACCCCCCCCCTCGAAAATTTGGCCGACACCCCCCCCACCCCCCCCCCATGAAATTTTGTCTGGCGGACACCCCCCCCCAAAATTTTCTGCACACCCTAAATTTTTTTTCGAAAATCATGATTTTTTGTCTATAAAGTTCATAATATAAGCTGAATATATGATAACTTGACCATCTTCATTGTAATTTCAAAGATTTTGCAGCAAAATTTAGCGTTTTTCCTTTCAAATTAAAGCGAAAAAATTTCATGGGGGGGTGGGGGGGGGGTGGTGTGGACCGCCCCCGACAGAAAATTTTGAAAAAATGCACCCCCCCCCCTGGGACCCCCATGGGGGGGGACCCACGTTACCATCGGTGGGACCCCCCCCCCTCACTTTTTGGTCGGCACCCCCCCCCCCACGGTACCATACCCCCCCCCTCGAAAATTTTTTTGGGCCCACGGTACTGGTTTCAAACTCTTTCTTTGGCAATTCGAAATAACGTAAGTGACCAGACTTTATTTCGGAGAGTCCGATTACATGACCAATTTTCAATTCGCGCGTGTCTACAGTTCATCTGGGCGTGCGTTAGATCGCGGCCGAAGCATCGCGGCTGGACTAGGGTTGTTAAAAAAAACAAAAATCGTCATTTTTGTTTTTTTTTTTTAAATTTTTTTTTTTTTAAAAAAAATTTCAAAAATCAAAGTTGTGCTAAATCAATCAGGGAGTCCGAAGAACCACATATGATATGCAAGCGCCTCCCGAATGACACCCGTATGGCGGAACTTTGCAGATTTTGTTTTGGTGACCTCAATTACCCCTTTTCCAAACCGTCACCATGCCTCTTCTTGTGTTTTGACCTCCAAAACGTCACTAATTCTCCCCAGCTAAGCTAATGAATTCGATCAATTCTTCTGATGGTGTCGCGACGACACGACACGAAGCAGCAACCAGACAACGTAGCGCTTGCAAACGGTGCAGCGAGCACAATCGGACGTCTGCGAGGCTAATCGTCACCTTATCTGCATCGGAAATGGTAGGTAAGCTTTGGGACGTCAAAAACTTCATCGCAGATGTGGTCGAAGACTAAAACCAGTCGGTAAAACGGCCAAAATCGACTTAAAGGTTTACGAGGTATAATCAAAGAAAATTTTTGTTGAACTTTCGAAAAATTGTGCCAAAATTGAGGTTTTCAGAGCATATTAGAGGAAAATTTTTCGAATTTTTTTTTAAAAAAAAAATCGGCATTTTTGTTTTTTTTTAATCACTTTTTTTTTAAAAAAAAAAATTCATTTTTGTTTAACAACCCTAGGCTGGACGATCGCGGCAGGGTTCAGACGTTGAAAGAAAACTAGTTTCAAACTCTTTCTGTGGCAATTCGAAATAACGTAAGTGACCAGACTTTATTTCGGAGAGTCCGATTACGTGACCAATTTTCAATTCGCGCGTGTCTACAGTTCATCTGGGCGTGCGTTAGATCGCGGCCGAAGCATCGCGGCTGGACGATCGCGGCAGTCGATTTTGGACCGTTTTACCGACTGATTTCAGGCTTCAAGAACATCCGCGATGAAGTTTTCAAGCGTCCCAAAGGTTGGCTTCCCATTTCCGGTGCAGATAGGGTGACGATTCGCCTCGCAATCTAATTTGAGCGTCTGAGCTGCTCCGTTTGCAAGCGTTACGTTGTCTGATTGCTGTTTCGTGTACTGCCGTCGCGACACATCATCAGAATTGATCGAATTTCAAGCCGGTATGTGTATTTTCACTTGGGCCGGGGACAATTAGTGACGTTATGGGGGTCAAAACACAAGAAGAGGTATGGTAACGGTTTGGAAAAGGGGTAAATGAGGTCACCCAAACAAAATCTGGAAAGTTCCGCCATACGGGAGTCATTCGGGAGGCGATTGCACATCAAATGTGGTTCTTCGAACTCCCTGGTTGATTTAGCACAACTTTGATTTTTGAAATTTTTTTTAAATTTTTTTAAACAAAAAACAAAAATGACGATTTTTGTTTTTTTAACAACCCTAGTCAAAACACAAGAAGAGGTATGGTGACGGTGTGGAAAAGGGGTAAATGAGGTCACCCAAACAAAATCTGGAAAGTTCCGCCATACGGGAGTCATTCGGGAGGCGATTGCACATCAAATGTAGTTCTTCGAACTCCCTGGTTGATTCAGCACAACTTTGATTTTTGAAATTAAAAAAAAATTAACAAAAATGACGAATTTTGATTTTTAACAACCCTAACCCAGCCCCCTCCTTCCTAGACCAACATTGACGTTGTTTTCAGAGATTTCCATTTCCGTTCATTCAATCGTTCGGTAATCTGTAATATAAAAACAAAATTAACAAAAAACGAACCAAAATGGACGCCAATCTGAAGCAGTTCCAGCTGATCGTCGCCGGAATGATGAGCGAAGAAAACGAACCACGAAATCAGGTCAATCAGTTGTCTCAATCAGTTTTTTGTCAGTTTGATTAACAGTTTCACTTTCACGTCTCCCAATCTCAGATGTCTCATGGTTGGCTCAGTTTGATGTTCAGATGTCGCCACCGTAAAAACTAAGCAAGCAAAAAACTAAACTGTTCTTCAACTGGTGTATATAGTTGGTAAAAAACAGGTTTATAGCCAGGAAAACCCGGTTTTATTTCCCAATTTGTCTCAGCACCCAAAATTTGGTCTTTCTCATCAAAAATCACGAATGCAGTCAAAATTAGTAATTTGACTTCGAAGGTGCAAAGAAAGTAAATCTGATGGTTTACAAATCCAGTTTCACTTTCACACAGTTCTTTTTCAATTTTAGCTAATTAGTAAACACCGCCTCACTTTTGCTATTGATCTATCAAAGTTTGATCTGTTCACATAATAAAACCTGCAAATTGAAACGAGCGTAAGAAGCAAGAAAATCAGACGCACTAATTATTAATGAAAACATACTGATTCTTCATTTGAAGGCTGAAGCTGCATACGAGCTAATCAGTTTTGCCGATCGAGCCCGCCTACTCTGGGAGTTGTACAAGTCTGCTACCGCCGTTGAAATACCCACTGAGGTTTGCTTTGGTGTTCTTTGTTTGTTTGTTGGTGTATCAATTTATTAATCATTGATCCGTTTATTAAATCAAACATTTCACTCCACCAAGCACCAACCCAAGTGGAATCGGAAATCGGAAAACAACAACAATTTGCTTTATATTGTTTCAGCAAATCAACATGAGCCTCGTTTTACTGCGACGAATTCTATCGGCGAACTGGGGTGAACTCGCAAAGAATTGGCCCGTCGAACTGCATGCGTCTTTTAAGGTTTTTTGTCTTTTCTCGCAAAGAATTGAAAATTGCTTGTTTTTTCACACTTCGTTTTCTTTGTGAATAATTGAATGTGTAATTTTGGTGTTGATTAGTGAACAGTGAGCGAGAGCAATCATGTTTTTTAGGTTGAATTGTTAGCTGCGGCCAAACAACAGCCAGACAGACTGCTGAAGAAAAGAATCGCCGACGTGATCGCGGAAGTCGCGCGGAACTCCATCGGTGGGTTTTTGATTTTCGTTTTGTTGTAGCATTTTGCTTTGATTTCGAATCACGCAAAAATCGTCACAAATTTCACATGAAATTTTAAAACTAAGAACTTTAAAAACTTTTTCTATATGCAATTACGATCACACAGACGACGAAACGGGAACACAGCAATGGGTGGATGTGCTTCG
This sequence comes from Theristus sp. LFF4_11, assembly GCA_030248135.1. Lineage (NCBI taxonomy): Eukaryota > Metazoa > Nematoda > Chromadorea > Monhysterida > Xyalidae > Theristus > Theristus sp. LFF4_11. The sequence continues at coordinate 12,814 of JASANC010003128.1, forward strand.
ATTTGTGCACGACGGCGCGTTGTCGCCGAATGAACCGATGAAAGAGATCGCGATGACCGTGTTCGAGTGCGTTGCTTTTGGTTTTTAGCTTTTTGTTATGGTGTGGTGCCATTCCAGTCTTATTTCTAATCAGACTTCCGGTGCGAGGGTATTATCTCAGAGACATTTCAAACCAAAAACTTGAGGCGGGCCATTTAAAAATAAGCAAATCAAGTGATTCACTCGATCCGGAGTAAACGAAACGCTTAATGACGAGCTGCGCGCTCCGATGCAACAGCGTCTGAAAGCCTCTTCCTTCCGTCCTCGTGGTGGTCATTAAAGATCCCGGCTTTTGCCAAATCGGTGCAGCACAAATCTATCCGCTTGATCAACACTCAGATCTTCAGTGCAAACGATTTCTCCGGTTTTTATGGCATGTTTTGTTGTTTCTCCAGAAGTGTGCCCGGCATTTTCGGCACCGCGCAGGCGCAGTACCTCGCGCAGATCAAAGACATGCTCAGCACGTGCATGAGGCATCAAGGCGATTCGTCTGTCAGGTTTGCCACTAATTGTGAACGTGCTTTTTTTCGAGTTTGCAGAATTTGTTTCTAGTCATGGCTAGGGGGCCATTTTAGTTATTTTTGTATGTTTTTCTAGTTTTGTTAGTCTAGGCGCAAACGGTTGACGATTATTGTGCAGCACTGCGATTTTATTGATAATAGAATTCTGATAAATCAACTCAGTTCAGCTGTCGAGGTCTACTACACAACACCAGCCTAGGGTTAGGGGCTTTGAAAAAAAAATTTTTTTTTATTTTTTTTTTTTTTTTTTTTTTTTTTTTTTTTTTTTTCAAAAAAAAATTTTTTTTTCTTGGGTTGGCTGTGTTGGGTTGTTGGGGGTGGGTGGTGGGGGGTGTCGGGGGGGCGGGCGGCGTGGGGGGGCGGGGGGAGGGCTGTGGAGGTTTTCCGGTACACCAGCCAATTTGTGAACAGAAATCAACTGTGAGAATCGAAATACTCAGAGAGAGTTCATAGTTTCATAAAAACCCGGCTCAATATTTTCACGTGTCTTTTCATCGTTCCTCTCAGAACAACAGCGGTTCGTGCGTTCACGGCGTTTGCGTGCGACAACGACGACGACATGCACACGCTGCGCCAGTTCAACGATTTGGTGCCAGTCCTGATTAAGGTCGTACAGCATGTCGTCGCGACAGGTACGCAGCAAATCGGGTTTTGGGGGAAGTGGGATAGATTCGATGTCCTGAGATATGTAATTCTTTGTTTCCACTGACTCAACACATAGGGACGGTTTGGTCATTTGGGCAGTTTTGAATTGTCGCGTCAAGCATGAAATTGTCTTATCCATGTGTTGAGTCAGAATAAGAAAATCCGAAAAAAGGTCACACACCACCGCTGGCTATACACTGCAATCCAAGATTTGAATCATTTGGCACGCTGATAGGCGCCAATTTATTTCGAAAAGAAAATGGTTTTGAAAAGCGCACTTTTCAGGAGCCGAAGACGACATTCCATTGCAGTGCCTTGACGATTTAGCAACATCAGTTCCGAAAATGCTTCGTAATAATGTGACCGATATCTGCGAGCTTTGTTTGAGGGTGAGTTGTTATTATACCGAATCAAGCTGATTTCTGCCATTTCTAAACTATTTTCTGCTACTTTCTGTCATTTTTTGTTAATTTCTAAATGACTCGAAATGGCCACATCCATTTCCACTGTTTGAAAACCACACAAATTGCTTGAAACCGCTTGTAAACGTGCGGATTGGTTGTATCAGTCAATCAACGCATAAAATTCAAATCGAACCGTTTATCTTTCTGCGATCATTTTTACCCCGATGAAAAAACCAAAAATGGGATGAAAATTTCCGCGTTTTCGTTCAAAAACGTCAGGCGATCGGCAACAAAGAGCTCGAAGACGGCATCCGCCATTCGGCGCTGGAGGTCATGGTCAGCTTGTGCGAGTCGTCGGCGGCGATGATGCGCAAGCGATGCTCCAACTATCTCACCTCCATCGGTTTGTCTGGTTTTTGAACTTTAAATTTGGGAGGTTAGAGACAGGTCAAATTTTGAAGTTTAGTGGTGTTCACAAATTTTGAAGAAAAAATAGTCCAAAGATTGATTTCTAACCCGATTCAATACACCAGCGTGTGTTGTAAACAGCTTGTAGATGGTCTATGAGCTGTTAAACTCAAAACTCTCCAGTGTCGTTAAGTTCGGCACGAATTTCGGGTCATGCACGCTGCGCGTTCTTTCACGCCAGATTGGGGGCCAGTTTCACATAAACGCAGTTCTCCTGTTGTTGTGCGACCCCGCTGAGCGCCTGAATAAGTGCACGAGACGACGACAACGCGTTTCAATCCACCCACATCACGTTGAAGGCTGATGAATCAATAGTGTGATGTGATATTTCATGATTTCATTTTGGGGCACCACGCTCCGGGTTACTAAGCTTTTAAAAAACTGGCCCAGGTCCAAATCTCATGGACACAAAATTGTTTGTGTTCTGTGGTATGTCATAAGGATAAGACATGTAAAAAAGCACAAACAACAAAAAAAATGCATTTCCACAACGCGTCGGACAGTTTTTTTTCTTCAGTGGAACAATGCCTGAATCTGATGTGTGAGATTGAGGACGACCCAGACTGGCATCTGCAAGACGAACTCAACGAGGATGACGACGATGAGTGAGTTTTTTCAGATTTCGAAAAAAATTTGTGCGCGCACACTGGTTTTTACTTCGAATGGTTTGTGTTTCTCTATCAATTCAGTAGACTTATTCGTCCGGCAGAAATAAGTTTGCCGTGTTGCAAATCGGGGGCTTCAGCCGGGGCTTGAAGTTATTCTTCGGACGTTTGAAAACAATCAATGTTTCGCAAATGACTTATATTTGCTATTTGAAAAAAAGCGTTTCAGTTGGGCTGGGGTTGTTCAAAACAACATTTTAGTGCCGTCAAAAGCGTACCGCACTGATAGATAATTTTGCACAGAAGTTATCAAGATTGGAAACCTTTCAGTGCTGGAAAAAAGCAAGAAAGAGGAACGAAAAATCGCCGCTTTTTGAAAACATACCAAAACCGGTGTCCTTACCACCACTAATTAGGGTTGGTGAAAAACCGGTTTTTTATATTGCCAGGAAAATAAACGGTTTCTTTTCCGTTTTAAAACCGTTTTAAAACCATAAAAAACCGAATGCTTCCCAGCTCCTAAACTTTCCAGAATTTGGCTTCTTGAACTCAAAATAGGAAATACATCAAAATTAGTGATTTTGAGCAGCGTAAAATGCTGTTTTTGCATTTCGGGCTGTTTCGGGCATACAACCGACCCAATTTGCTATTTTTGCCACCCAATGCTATCCATTTTTTTGTTTCAAATCAAATCAATTTCGCTTTTATTGGGTTCCAGGGCAGCCCGTTCAATAAATTGAAAACAAAGACTGGGCAGTGACCGTGTAGGTGTGGGGAGCGGGGGGGACGGTTGCAAGGAGAACGGATAGCTGACCCCGATTAGGGGGCGAGATTTGCAGAACTGCAAAGTGAAACCGGTAGCGGATTGCGTTCGAAAAATAACATTTCATCAGTTACCCTTTGCAATTCTACAGCATCGTCAGTCAGTCTGCATATGCACTTACCGTATTACCTCTATTAAACCCCCCCCCCAAAATTAAACCCCCCCCCAAAAATAAACCCCCACCCCCTTGACAAGTTTCCAAATAATCCCCCCCCCCAAAAAAATAAACCCCCATGGGGGTTTATTAGAAACCTGTTTGAAACACATACCTAGCGAATTCAGTGGCTGAATGCAGTGACATTGGTGAAATTGTGCTACCAAAGGCCCCAAAGGGATGAGTTAGTGGTAATTTCATTACAAAAGGCTGTTACAAAAGGAAATCTCTGTGAAAAGTAGAAGTTTCTGCGACTTCCTTCCTGCCATGGAAGGTATTTTTGCCATTTTGCCCACCCCTAAAAATGGTTTCCAAATAAACCCCCCCCCCAAAAATAAACCCCCACCCCCAGAAGTCGCTGAAGAAATAAACCCCCATGGGGGTTTATTAGAGGTAATACGGTAGTTTAGCAGTCACCTTGTCTTCATCGTATTTCACTTGACCCTTGCCACAAAAGCTTCTGCAAAATGATGCTTTACCAGTTCAGTTCGACACAGTTCACTGCACCGTTTTTTTCCAAACATATAATATTACATTTTATTAATCAAACGAAGAATTGTAATTTTTGACCACGAAGTTTGAAAATTTTTAAGGTAAAAAACCGGTTCTTTATTTTTTCAGGAAAAAACTGGGAAAAAACCGGTTTTAAAACGGAAAAGAAACCGGTTTTTTTTCCTGTGCCAACCCTACCACTAATTGAGTTGATTGAGATTTCAAATTTATTCAAATTGTTATTTTTTTCAATTTTGACTTCTTATTTCCGGTATCAATTTTTTCAATTCACCAACTTCAGTGACGCGACCGTGGGCGAGACGTCGTTGGATCGAATGTCAATCGCACTCGGTGGCAAAGTAATCTGGCCGATTGTGCAGAGCAAACTGCAAGTGCTCATGCAGTCAAGTGAGTGTGGTGTCCGAACCCACCATGGCCAGGAACCGCAAAATGATAAACTGCGTTCAGATGAACGCAGGCTGCGTGTAAAACGCAGTTTTTCGAGCTCCGAGAAAGCAGAGGAAGAGAAAAAATGAAATGCAAAAAATTATTTTTTTCTTTTGGTTCTCCGACTCAGTGGCCGTGCAGACGTAGAAACGAAACTACAATGTATTTTCATTCTTAAAGCAATTCAAAATCAAAATTTGAATTCCCGCGTCAAGCGTTCAACTGCGTTTCTACCTTTTGCGCTCATTGAGTCGCAGAATAACCACAGAAAATTCATGGTACTCTTGGGAAAAGGTTAATAAAAGTGAACTGAAACTCGATGTCTAATTGTGCAGCGCAATGGCAACACCGACATGCGGGTATCATGGCGTTGTCAGCAATAGGTGAGGGCTCGAAAAAGACAATGGAACCGGTGATCGAGCATATTGTCGACAACATGATTCCGTTCATGGCCGATCCGGTTCGTACTTTACAGATTTTTCTTTGTTTTCGGGTCATTTCCTGTGGTTTCTGCTTTTTAGAGCATTTGATCCAATCCTTTTTTCTGTTCGGAGCTCTGGCCAGGCTAGGCCAATTTGTCCGATGCAGCCAATCAGCGTTCACCTTTAAAAAATAATCACACAATTTCTCCTTGTGTTGTCTTTCTCAGCATCCGCGTGTTCGCTTCGCCGTCTGCAATGCAATCGGGCAAATGTCGACCGACTTTTCGCCGACGCTGCAGAAGAAATGCCACACGAAGGTAAAGTATAGTGCACTCATGTTTTGTAACAGGTTGCGTTGTAGCACAAACAAACGTATGTGCGCCGGGGTTTGTGAATGTGCAAAATTTTTTAGCGTGACACTATTTATTGAATTAATTAAAATTGGATAAATGATTTATGTCGTTTTTTGCGGCTGCAACTTTTGCTTGCTTACGACGACTCTCGATTTTTTCCAAATCCCCGACACCGACACGCTATTCGCACCGCGTCAGCCGAGAAAACGGAGATTGCTGAAGTGTTTCTTTTCACTGGTTCCCATTTCCCCTTTATCGCCATCACTCCAAATCCATTCTCACTCACTCAAGATCGTGCCCGGTCTCCTGACCATTCTGGACGACCTGACGAACGCGCGTGTGGCCGCGCACGCCGGTGCGGCGTTGGTCAACTTCAGCGAGGAGTGTCCGAAGCACATTCTCGTCGCGTATCTCGATTGTCTGATGGACAAACTGCAGTCGGTGCTGCAGTTGACGTTCAAACAGGTTGAGCGGCCCTGTTGTTGTTGTGGTTTTGCGGCTGTAACTTGTAAGCTTATTATTAGCTCGGGAGCTACATGGCATGCCAGTCGCTATGGCTGCTTTTCCGGCGAGCTCCGCGCAAAATGATACGCGTTTAGGCGCTGTGTAAGGCGGATGCCAGGGAGCACACCTGTCGGGTTACCAAGGAGCTCATTTTCCGACGGAGGCCCGCTCCTCTTCGTGTCCCTGTTACTAGCAACTAGTCCAGGTTTCAAATTTCACTTCAATTTCCGTCTGTTTTTTTCATTCATTCAGCTGCTCGAAGGTGGTGGCAAAAAGCTCGTCCTGGAGCAAGTGATCACAACGATCGCCTCAGTCGCCGACACCGCTGAAGAGCAGTTCATCAAATACTATGACAAGTGAGCATGGCGTCTTTGGATAAAGGACTTGCTTTCATCATTATTTGATTGCTCGTGGTGTGAGCTTATGACCGCCACACAATGCCGGCTTAAAAGCGACCGTGTCACCATCATTTGGTTCTTTTGTCGCCTCTGTTGTACCATGCGCCCTCTTCGCTGACTGTGCGAATGAACCGCAGAACGACTTCCTGCAACTCGCGGTGTCTGTCCGCCGGACTCGGTTTAATTTTGACTTGACGATTGATAACATATTTGATATGATCGATACTGATAATTTCCGACTGTTTGTGGAGTGAAATGCAACTTTTGCTCCCATTGCGTGATATGCTGATCAAGCTTGATGTGCCAATCTCATCGCAGTATCATGCCGTGTCTGAAGTACATGCTCGCGAACGCGACCTCCGTCGAGCTGAGACTGTTGCGCGGCAAAACCATCGAGTGCATGTCCTTGGTGGGACTGGCCGTCGGCGCCCAACGGGTAAGGGGGATGGTTTTGGGTATATTCGATTAAACCTGTCACTTTTTAACAGTGTAGAGAGAGCGCGAAAAAATTCCAACGGAAGATCACGGGGGTTCGCAGGGACTCAAGCACTGTTTTGTGCAACGCACTTCATTTTTTGAAGACATGTCTCACTAATACTGTGTGTTTGTTAAATTTGTAACTTTTTTCACATAATACTTCGTGAAAGAAGATAGAACGGGATCGGAGCGAAAAGAAGACCTATCGATATTTAGTAACAAACGAGGGGTTTCAGTTCAGCCAAACCAGATACCTCCGTTCTTTCTGAATTTCAAATAGTTTTGTTCGTATGCTCTGTAATTTGAAAAAGGTCACAAGTTTGAACAAATATACTTTTACACAGCGTGCCCTCGCTTCGCACTTGTCACTCTATTTCAATTCACGTCTCCACCCGTGTGTTTCAGTTCTTACCGGACGCCAATGAGATCATGAACGAGCTGCTGAAGTCGCAGCAAGATTTCGGCGACATGCAGGCCGATGACCCGCAGGTCGGCGTTCGCATTGCGATTTCTTTTCTGAAGTTTCTCCGAGACGAGACGAGACGAGATATAGACAAAGAACCCACGAGACGAGACACAACTCATAGTGGTAGCCCTTAAATTTTTCTTCAAATGATGTCCAATCAATCAGTACATGTACATTTGCTTCCGGAGAGTTGTCCGTCCACAGTTTCTATTCAGTGTTGGTTTTTTAGACAATAATCAACGTCCCACTAACTTACAGGTCAGCTACATGATCTCCGCATGGGCCCGCATTTGCAAACTGATGGGCGCCCAATTCGGCCCGTACCTGCCGACCGTCATGCCGGCCGTGATGCGGGTCGCTGAGTATAAACCGGATGTGACCGTTTGTGACGGTAAAATGCTGCTAGTTTGACTCTGAACACTTTGTAAACACTGTCACAATTGCAAATGGTGCGCATTTGTACCTCCGAGTGTGTGTTTCATTAGTGACTGGTGTGACATTACTTTGACTTTTTACATAACAGAGTGCATCGTCTTCAATTATTGTGCATTTAATCACGGTTTCAGAAGTTTCCTGTTGACCAATGTTTTGTTCAACGTTATTTCAGAAGAAGACACTGGCGAAGACAATGAGAAGGAGTGGGAATTTGTGAAACTCGGCGACAAGGTGAGACGCGACGCGCGGCTTGTGAAAACAGTTTTAACCTTCGCAAATATTCACTTTGTGCAACCAAAAAATGTATGAATCTGGCCCACTGTTGTTGTTGTTTTTGTTGGGGCGATGTTTTTAGCCAAAAGCATCATTAGCGCAAAAAGCAGCCAATAGACGAGTTGCGCTTTATTTGGTGACTTCACAGGCCAGTTCACAGTCGCAGCTTACCCACTCGTTGTCATTTTGAACTTTTAATTGTTGTTTTCAACCGAACATGTTCATGTCAAGAACCCGAAGAGAAGAACAACAATGCAACATTTTTCTTGACGACAAAGATTTTTTTCCCATTCCGTAAAAAAATTTCTAATTATCTTACCGATACTCAATACGCACATGGATAGGTAAACATTTTCATGCATGACGCGTGAATTCAAAATTGGTAAAGTGATCCGAGTCCCCGAAATAGGTCACTTGGGTATACTGAATTGCCACACGAAGCTTGAAAGTGTCTTTCGACGTCTGCAAACGCATTGAGTCGCAGCAGCCCCCAAAAACGCCACTAGTTCATCGTTCACTGATGCTCGGTTCTGCTGCAAACAGCAAGCATTCGGCATCCGCACGGCCGGCATGGACGACAAGGCGACTGCATGCGACATGCTCGTGTGCTACGCGCGTGAGCTCGGCGTCGCGTTCGTCGACTACGCGCTGCCGGTGATGCAGCTGATGCTGCCGCTGCTCAAGTTCTACTTCCACGACGGCGTCCGCATTGCCGCCGGCGAGGCCATGTCGTATCTGTTGGCGGTCGGGCGGCGCCGGGCGGGGTTCTTTTCTTGTATTGCGCCTCATTCATGAAACTGGAAACGCTCGCGTCACTTCACGCGGCGTCAGCTCGCCACGCATTCATGGAGCTAAGACATTGCAGCTTCACGTGCTAATGTGACACCTGCGCGTCAGCGCGCGCGAGTGCATGAATGGGCCTTTAATGTTTCAAGCAGCATTCATGAAACGGCATTCGTTTTGGAACTCAAATTTCGCATTTGGCCGCATTCGTCTGTTTTTATAAAAAAAAACATTCCAGGCGGCCGCACCGAAAGGCGCTGAATTCGTCGCGAACATGTGGAACGAAATCTTCCCGGCGATGTGCCAGGCGATCGAGACGGAGCCAGACAACGAAGTCAAGGGCGAACACCTGCACTCGTTGTCGGCGGTGAGGCGTTGCGCGTCTGAATCTGAGCTACTTTTTGTGCATTGGCTCCAGTGGAATAGTCGAGGCGCTGATTGGTTGAGTGAGTGTGATACAGCGAATTTCAAGTCAACATTATGCAGTCTATTTCGATCTCATGTGCAGTTAGCTGATTGGTGGCACCACCACGTGATCCAGGCATTACTGTGGATGCGGAGTCAATCTGATATGCACAGCAATGTACGCATCACGTGTGTACCAACCAACCAATCAGCTAATTACATACGATATGCAAATAGACTGTACATCGCGGCATATCTGACTTCATAACCACCGACAAAAAAGGTTGTTGTTGCGATGCAGTTGATTGATCCTGTCCATTTTTCCTCTCATTTGACCACCGAGACCGATAGTGTTTTTTTCTTAAACAGCCCAAATTTCAGTGTATCGACGTTCTCGGAGCGGGTGCAGTGGACGCGGAGCGCATGACCATAATAACAACACTGATGAAAGAACTACTACAGCAACATTTCAAGACCTGTGAACAGCACAATGGTTAGTATATAAGCCGATTGCTGTTTCGTTTTGTCAAACATTCATACAAAACAAGACAGTCATACGATACGCCGATACACACAGAGCAAGTGTTGAAGCATTCATGTTGTATAGACAGCAAAAGCAAGCCAGTGCAGCACCATTCGTGTTGAAGCCACGGTAGGATGGCCTCTGCAAGGGGGCGTGCTTCAACTTGAATGTGAATCAGTGAGTAAACTGAACACCACGCACTGAAGTGAAGGATTGGGATAGGATGCCTGTGTTTTTCTACTTGGACGTCAAGTAAAGGACATAAACAGATCAACATTAGTGGGCCTTCACCTCGATGCTGTTGTTGTCCTGACATCTGAAGCCTATTTTATGTTTCTTCAGAATCGCGACAGGACGACGACCATGACGAGGAGCAGGAGAACGAGGTGCAGGAGAAAATCGAGGCCGATACTGAGGTATTGCATTGGAAATGACGTTGATTGGCTGCTTTATGCCGGTGAAACCAATCATGTCTGCTTGGTTGTTTCTTGTGAGACGTTTCTTGATCTCTTTGTGTAATTTGAGTTGAATACAAGGAAAAAAGCTGCTCACAAAACGACAAATCGTGTTTTTTTGTTTTTCCAATTTTCAGCAGGTCATCGGCAGAGCATCTGACATCTGGCATTCGTTGTTTCAAACGCATGGCGAGGCCGTGATGCCGCACTTTGAGATAGTTCGTTCTGTTTTGTTTTTTCGACTGCAGTGCATGACGTTTTGTACGAGACGAGTTCAGAGTATTTTCAGCGTGTCGGATTGGTTCAACATTTCACAGATTTCTTTTTCTTTCGCGTAAAGCAATCAGCCAAACTGCAACTGCCGTCTGCTGCGCTTGTGCATGCTTCAGAGCACATGGCGTCAAGTTCAAAAAAAATTGGCTACAGTTTGCCGATTCTCAACAGTGATCTTGTGTCAACAGGACGGCATTTGGCAAATGTCAGCACAGAGTGGCGGGGCGGATCAGAGCTCTCAAGCCGGGCTTTTTCTGTTTTCTGCAGGTGTTGCCCGACTTGCTGTTGTTGTTGGAGCCGCACCGCTCTGCCACCGAACGGCAATGGGCGTTGTGCATATTCGACGACGTCATTGAATACGGTGGCGCGGTGGGTTTTCCGACAGTCTTTGGGTTTTCGTTGTTGTATATCAACATTTTTCCAGCGTTATCATCAAACAGCAAGTTAGACACCACACATAGAGGATTTCAGTGTCGCAGTAATCATACACTCGCTTTAAAACTCGATGATGGTTACTATACAATCGTTTTTATGTCTCTTTCACAATCCAAATAAAAGAATCGTTTCGAAATAATTTTGAAAGCGGTTGCAAAACAAATAACCTCTCGTCCTCCGATGGAAACAAGCAGCTGTAAACAATACAATCTCCCATTGCTCCATTCACCATTTCCCCCAGCAGCACGCCCTGAAGTTCCAGCAGATGATCGTGCCGCCGATGATGCAATCGCTGGAGCACCCAGCGCCCGAGGTGAGGCAGGCGGCCGCCTACGGGCTCGGTGTGATGGCGTTGGTTGGCGAGAACGCCTATGCACAGATATGCGCACGTGAGTGGGGGATGCTTGCGATGCGTCCGCGGTTGCGTTGAGGGACAGCTCGATGAAATGTGAAAAGTGTCCGAAAATTGAAACGTATCTGAAACGTGAAACATATGTCCGAAAGGTTATGAAAGTGTCCGAAAAGTAAAAAGTGTCTGAACAGCAGAACTGAATAGTAGAAAAAAAATTCTGAAGAGTGAAGCGTTTTACGCAAGGCTGCTCCAAAAATTTGATTGTCACAGAACTTTCACAACCGAATTGACAGGCGAAATTTTGTGACGGATGAGATGGTTGGCAGTAGTACCAGTCTGATGTGAATGTTCGGTCAATCAACAAATCAATGACGTTGGCTGCAACGAAAACACAGAATCTGTTAGCAGTCTTGCTGAGTAGCGCTGAGCAGATTACGTTTTAGGCCAGAGAAGCAGTCTGATTTTTTTCGGTTCATTCAGAAAACGTTTCTTTCAGAAGCGATTCCGCCGCTAGTCAATCTGATCGAGTCGCCAAACGCTCGCGAAACGCAGGACGCCTGCTCCGCGACGGACAACGCCGTCTCAGCGGTCGCGAAAATCCTGAAATACAACAGCAGCATGATTGACGTCGCACAGGTTCGTGGAGGGTTGGCTGGTTGGTACGGTGTTATTGCCTGGTTGAGGACCGTTCATACTGAAGTATGCCGTTGTAGGCTATAAGGTGCAATAACACAAAGACGTGAAGTGCCGTATGCGCATATGTCAGTATTTACTGAGATGAGAACTGGCCTTTGTGGCATCGTTTCGATCCGACATGTTTGGATAAATCCACCTTTTCGCAGGTTGTGATTGTGATTAAGATCAGGCGTGTTTATTTAGTCTTTTAGCTTGTTTTCTTGATTTCTTGAGGCCCAAACCTGTGTTTTCAATTTAAACCTTTAATCTTTTCCATTCTATTTTGCAGGTGATCCCACGGTTTCTCCAATGGCTGCCGGTCTCTGAGGACAAAGAAGAGTCAGCGCACATCTACGGCTATTTGGCTGATTTGATTGAAAGGTTGGGATGGTGTATTGTTGTTTAATACAGAGAAACACTTTTTTTAATTATTTTCATTTTTTCCGCTTAATTGAAAAAATAAAACAAAAGCCACATTCATCTTTTTTGGCTAAGTCAAAAAAATTGAAAGCGCTATTTGAACTCGGGGCTTTGACATTTTTCCAGCAACAATCCGCTTGTCCTCGGCGATAACAATGCGAATTTACCGAAGCTTCTCGCGATCATTGCGGACGCATTTCGACTGGACGTCTTTGACGAGACAGGCGTGCACTGTCAACAGCGGCTGAAGACAATCGCGCAGCAGTTGCAGGTTCGTTTGAATTTGGTTTTTTTAGAGCTCCCCCCCCTTAGTTCACTGATTTCGCAGACCTGGGAAGTACCGAACTGCTGGTGGGTTTTCGGGGAAATGGTCGGCTTACCATTTGGTGAGCCATTGCCCTCCTCGCCACGAAGCCTCGTAAGCCCCGCCTCCTTTGCTGCGAGACGCCAATGATTGGGTCTGATGGGATTTTGAATTTTGTGAAGTTTTTTTGGTGAAAACGTATATGATTTTACCATTTTAGTGAAGAGCTCTTCGGGGTCGGACACCTAAAATTTCACGTTTTCGTTTCCAGTTGAACGTTGATCTGTTCCAAGCGTGCCTCAGTCAGTTGAGCGAGGAGCAAGTGTACGCGCTGCAAACTGCGTTGGCAAATTGAAGTGCAACATCGGTTTCTTTGATTTCGTGTGAATTTCAAGCTTATTTCAACAAATCACGCTGTTTTTGGTGGTTTTGTTGTTGTCGTTGCTTTTAATCGACATTTTTTGTTGAATTTTGCGTCCAGTCGAGAAACGAGTGCAAATTTGGTGATTGTTCGTTTTTTGGTATTTGTCGGAGGCTTTTTTGTCGCTTTGTGTGATTTGTGTCTCATTTTTTCATGTGTTGTCGCTCAGTTCTGGATTGTTGATTGATTTTCATGGTATTTTTTAAGCGAACCCGCGCCTCGCCCTCCAGTGACTTCAGTGACTCAAGAACATGACCACATTTTCTTTTTCTCAACTTGTTAGCCGTTTTTTTCTTTTTGGCAGTCGTTTGTTTGGCATTTCAGAGCTGTGTCTTTTGGGTGACAAGATCGTGTTTTTACGCAAAAGAATTTGTTTTGGTTTAAAATCGGTTTGATCGACCTGAATTCTTTGTTTTTGTTTTTGTTTTTTTGCGACGCTAGTTGCCTGGTATTTCGAGTTTTGCATTTTTGTGGTGTTGTAGACCCGAACTTTTTTCGTCGTTGATCGATTATATGTATCATTTCGAAAGAAAACACTGTTTTTTTACTACATTTCCCAATGTTCTTTTTTACCGATAGTGCTTTCGCGCGGGTTTGCCCATTGTTTCTTTGTTGTCGCTGTTGTTGGTTTCAGTTGGTTTTCCTCAAATTTGTCTTTGTTAGGCGACAAATCACGCAGAGTTGATTGTTTTTTTTTTCATTGTTGTTGCGATTTTGTGCGCGTGTGTGCGTTTTGTCTTTGTGGTGAGTTGCTTACAAACTGTGTACTAAAGATTTTCCTGCCTCCGAAAGATTTGGGATTGCTTGTTACAAAACAATGGGTTGTTGTAGGAGGAAAACGTCATAATTGCGAGTATTTAATTTTCACGAGCAAAAACCTCCGGTGTAGTTCGTTTTTGCGGTTGTTGCTGTTGTTGACAAGTTGGCAATTTTTCTGAAAAATTGTTGTTGTTGTTGTTGTTGTTTTTGATCAAGACCGCTTTGTTATTCTCATCTCATCTCACGTCTGTTTACTGTGGTATGGTTGAATAAAAAAATGATTTGTTGCACTGTTGTGGTGTTTTTTGTTGGATGAAAAAAAACGCGGTTTACTAAAACCAGTGTTGCAACAACAGCGCTACATCACTTGAAAATAATCGGAAACAACCAAAAAGTTAATGCAACGAGCTTAGTGCCTCTAGACTATTTGTGAATGTAGTCGATCGAACGAGCAACACTATGCAATCTGAGACTCGAATCTGGCATGCTAATTGGCTGCGTCGAGCCTGATTCGATTAATCAGTGAGCCGAATTCGAAATCAGGCCAATCAGTAAGTTGCTCGAAATTTTCTGTTAACTGATTCGGCCAGTCAGTGAGCCGCATTCGAAATCAGGCAAATCAGTGAGCTCAAGCTGCACAATTTTGTTGATTCTGTGGACGCAGCCAATCAACGTGCCAGGTTTGAGAGTTCAGAAATTGCTGAATTGTTGGCCGACTGCAACAATTGAAGATTTCGCAATTCCAATTTTCAATGGAGAAGACAATCACACCACGATTCATTCACTCCGTTTAGTCGGGCCACATGAGAAATTGTATTGAAATACCCTTTTCAGTTTCATCGAATGCTGCCAAAATCAATGACATCAACTGACAGCAGCACGTCCGAAAAGTTCACCGTGGAAGCGGTGCAGTTGCTTGCATCCACGGTCGGCATCGAGACCCGGTCGTTGACTTCGGAGGCGTGGAAAGCGTTGCGGTCAGTTCGTTTTTTTTGTTTTGGGTCAATTTTTCGGTTCGGCTATTTTTCAAGGATGAAAGCCATCTTGAGAGATTGGCATCTCAGAGCACTGGTGGTGGTGCCCCGCTCCAAAAAGAGAGCATGGAGAGGGGGTGTAAGCGAACACCTGATGCAGGCGAGTATTGATATGTGCCTCCGTCGGAAACTGAGCTCCTTGGTATCCCGGCACTGGGTTAGCCCTGGCTGAAAACATCACCGAAATTACTGTTAAACACTATTCGTTGAAAAAATTCACAACGGCTGTTTAATATTTCTCCATCAATTTGCAGTTATTGAACAACTTCTGCTGTTCATTTGTTCGTCCCAGCAGGAAGCAGGCCACAAAGCTGCTCTGGATTATTTTGTAATTGTTGGTTTTTTGTTTCAGAGAATTTGTGGATACACGCGTCAGTGAAGTGGTGCGTATTGCGGCGCGATTGGCAACGTTGCACCGACACCACACCGTAAACACGGATGACGTCAATCTGGCACTCAGGCGTGTCGGTATGCCGGTGAGCAATGCTGGCATTTTTCATTTTGATTGGTTTTATTTAGCTTTCAAAAGCGATTCGGCATTAACAACAGCTCGGCTTTTATAGTTTTTATTGGAAACCAACAAAAAAGGATGCATCGCCTTGCTTCGTTCATTTAGTCAGTCTCGCTTTTGCACTTTTGTTAACATTGTGCACAATCACAAGCAAACACACAGGCTCACGTGTGCGATGTTTCGCTGCGCGCATGCGTGTCTGATTGGTATTTTTGTTTGTGACTGCCGCCAACCTAGGGGTGGTAAAAAACGGTTTTTTTCAAATCCATGTATATAAAACGGTTTTTTATACCGCGTCCGGTTCTTTTTTACCCGGTTTTTTTACCGACCCAGTATCTGAAGAATCCTGTGATTGCGGCAATTTCTGGTACTCTGATTTTACGCAAACCGCTGAATAATGAGTAAAAGACCACAATTCTAGCCAGAAACTGTATGTGTTTCAATGGAAACGTATTCCAATCTTGATTTTATTTGAATCGGTGGCGCTTAGAGAGAATGCAGCATCAGAAAAATTATCAGATGCGAGTTTAAAACAAAAAAAGCTAACGCAAAACAGATTGACATGTGCATCAGCAAGGAATGTGATACATGCAAATCAACTGAACTGACATGATCGAGAGATATGTAACTGCACAACAATTTTACCGCATTTCTAAACAGAAAAGATCACCGAAATCACTAACCCGCACAGACGAAAGAAGTGAACCAAGAACAAAATTGAAAGAGCAAAAAAATCAGATGGAGATTCGGGTCACTATCACCAGTACAACAGCAGGAAGACATCACCAACAAAACTTTGAGCACCTTTCGAGTTCAAAGACACAAAATTTCAAGAAATTTGACTGAATAATAAATATCGCGGCGTTTCTCGTTTATTGTTGAAAATTTAACCGAATTCTGAAAAATAACCAAATCTTTGCTGTATTAGTTTCTTCACTTTGTCAACAAAAGAACTAGCATAAAAAGCGCAAGCGGCAGATTTAAAGCGGAAAAGCGTGAAGCTGTTAAACTACGAAACACAACATTGCCATGTAGACCAAACTTGAACAGATAAACAAAGAACAAAGCTGGAAAATAAAGCGAACGCCGACCAGAGCCAGCCCATTGGCGGTCGACCGAGATGGGACATGGAAGGAGAGGCACGGGTCTCAGGGTGCTTTATTTATACCAAGAGCGTGAATTGTGTTCTCCAGAACATCAAGTTATGAAGTGGCGAAAATGAAAATTGAAATGGATATGCGGAATACAGTGCATTTTGAGTGATTTCAAAAATTGAAATTTGGGTCCTTCGGCGGTATAAAAAACCGGAAAAAAACCAAAATTTACGCGGTAAAATATCGGTAATTTATTTTGGCCATTTTTTGGCGCTGGTATAAAAACCGTTTTTATACCGTTTTTTATACCGACCCACCCCTACGCCAACCACAACCGAAAGTCAGTTTTGCCAGACATTTGGCGACCTTGTCAAAACCGTGTCCTTTTCTAAAGGACAACCTCTCGTTTACTGAACTAAAGTTCACTGATTGGTTGCCCTCACACGTTTCGAGCCAGTCACCGTATCCACATTTCAAATATAAACAATCAATTTCATGTCACGGCCTCCGCAGTGTCGTCGACCTGCCGACTTTCTGAAAGAGCACCACATTCCATTCGTGTCCAAAAGTCTGGCTCACTGATTACCAACCTTTCCACATTGTCGCCCAATCACCGTGCCGCATGATTCAACCACAGCCAATCAGCGTCATTCAGGTGATTTACGGCCACCGTAGTGTCGACCTGCCGAAGTTGCACTTTCTGAAAGAGCACCGCATTTACGCGCGAAACGACGGCATCGTGGACGTGGTC
This sequence comes from Theristus sp. LFF4_11, assembly GCA_030248135.1. Lineage (NCBI taxonomy): Eukaryota > Metazoa > Nematoda > Chromadorea > Monhysterida > Xyalidae > Theristus > Theristus sp. LFF4_11. Next base: position 29,935 of record JASANC010003128.1, read on the forward strand.
GCGTTGGCGACGTCGCAGTTTCACGGCACCGAATCGGCTTCGTCCAGCGATCGACCGACAATGAAACGACTTTGCAGACAAGGTCAGCTGTTTTGTGGAAGACGAAATCGACAGATAGGGAGGGTAATTCGTTGACTGGTTGACTTTGGCTTTTTTGGTTGTCAAAGTGTGTGCCAAAAGGCGAGTTGCAAAGCAAAGAAAAGTAGCAGTTTTTGTTCTGTTCGGAATCTGAATGTTTCATGCGGTGTCATCAATGCAACGAGACGAAAATGCAATCAACGCAAGACGTTCACGCAAGTTCTGCATATTTCGTAGTCAGCTGGTTAATTGGCTGAAAAGTAGCGGAACCCACCTTTGCCAACCTTATTAACTTTTCACATGTTTTTCTTTCAGTCGTCCACCAGTTTCGCTGCAAAGACGAGTCAGGACCGTCAACTGGGGCCAAAACCGTTGATGCTAATAATGATTCGGCTGCACAAAAGTCGCCTTCGGAAATCATCGCCATTTTCAGTCGACTTTTTCGAGAACGTCATTTGCCGTCTGTTGACAAGGTTTGTTAGTTTTCTCAAAAAAGTTTCTGACTTTCTGCTCTGTTCAATAACTGTGTCTCAGTCACATAAGAACCCGCTCACATTTGTCTTCAACTCGTTGATTGGCTGCATTCGAAGTTGCGGCCAATCAGCGGGTTGAATTTTGAATTAGATTAAACGGGGAGCAATTTCGTGTACAAAAACTCGGTCGTTTCCGTGCCCGTTCAATCTTAGGTTTCATTTGTTACCAGCAGAAAGGCTTTGTTAAAGTTGACTAGAATAACGCCAAAGACTTCCGCGATTTATTCACATAAATAAATCAGCTGTTTTTTCACTAAGTACTTTTTGAGTATTGAAGAATCAAAATTTAGTTTTTTTGGGTGTTTAGGCCATCGAAACGTTTGCTCCACAATTTCTGACTGACCCTGCAAAAGCAAATGCCGTGTTCGGTTGGATTTTGGAAAAGGTGGGTGGGAATAAAGCAATTATGAACATCGCTTTTCTCGGAACGAGTTGGTTGATTGGCTGTATTCAAGTCGGAGTCGGAGTGCGCTGATTGGTCCAAAAGTCTGGCGTAGCTGAAGAGGCTGAAGCCGACAATGCTTCATAGTCTCAGAAAGCATGCATGCTCGTGATCACCAACCAATCAGCTGATTCCCTATAATTTAGAGTTCGACTGTACTTAAACCGCACTTCTGACGTTTCAAATCGTGATCACCCTTTTCACAGCTGCGCGCACGCTCCACTCTACTGGCAGCCCTCTGTAGCATCCGACGTTTGTGCTACGATTCAGCGTTTGAACGCTACAGCCAATCAGCGTACAGCACGTGTGTCGAGCTGATGTGCTCGGTTGACGATGATGATTGGTTGGCTGACGTGCCGCTCAGTTTGGCTGCTACGATACGAGTTTTAGTTCAGAGGTTTCAATGTGAAGTTGTTTATCAATCCTGAATTTCTCTGCTTGTTTGTGGCTCGAAGTGCATATTTTAAAATTTAAAATCGTGGTTTCCCTGTGTCTGTAGTTTTAGAAAAAAGTTTGCTTTTCAGATTTCCGAGCTGTTCACAAGAACTGGTGCTGGATTGCATAGTAAAGCAACTCCGCAACCGCCGACAAGACCCGCTGATTCAGGCTGCGTGCTTATTGGTCGCGCAATGGCTGCAATGGCCGGTAAGAAACTGGAGTTTTTTTGTTGCAAGTTTTGAAAACAGTCAAAAGTGTGAAACATGGACAATCAACGGATTGGCTGCTTTTTGAATTGCACTCACTGATTAATCCAGCCAGCTCGATGCAGCCAATCAGCAGGCCAGAATGTACATTGGTTCCAGATGTTTGAGTGCAAAAGTTCAATGCATCGTGTGACATGCAACAGCAACGCCGGGCCGGGCTCATGCAGTGTGAAATAGTTTTCGGTGTTTTCATTCACCTTTTTGCTCGAAAACACTGCAGGCGATCAGCGAGCTGGCGTGGTACGACATTTTAACGGAGCACCTCGAGTGGAACAGGTGCGTCTTCGAAACCTCGGAGCTTCTGCAGCGAAAGCGACCGTCCGACTCGATCGCTGGCGCGCTCTACGTCGGCACTTGGGCGGTCGGTGGACTTTGTGTTGACTCGGTTCCGTGGTTTGTTTGATATTGTGTTTTGTTCGAACCATAATGTCCGTGCATTTTGTTGTTGTCGTTCTATTGCGGCCAGCGCGGAAATGTGTCGCACGAAATTTTAAGTCAGACAAGCGGCAAGTTTTTCGGCCACCTCCAGAACGTGCAGTCTTACTCTCGGACACTGCGACTGCAAATGCTTCCTCCCCAAAACGATGATTTTTTCAGAGTTTCATCCACCACCTGTGGTCTCGAATGATACTGTGGCGTCCGTTGTCAGAGGATTCGGATTCACCAAACAAGCCAACACTCACAACGTTCCACAAATATCCGTTCAAGATCGACATTCAGCAGTTGGCAGCATTCTACTCGTTATGCGACTCGCTTTACGGCCCGCTACCAATTGCGTTGGTTGGTTGGTTTAAAAAGTGCAATTCGGTGTGATTTTATGACTGCAGTTTGAGTTTAGAATGTGATAATGATTGGTTGGATTTGTGTTTTTGATGTTGTTGTTGTTCTTTGCTGCCGCACTGCAGATCTATATGGCGGCAGCTAGGCGTGGGCGACATAATTTCGATCACTTCAAGAGGCGATGGCTTGCTCAAACCCTCGTGGTTCGAAATCAAAACTAAAACCTATTTTTTTCAGGCCAACATCAGTGCGCTCAATACGACGTCTGAAACGTCGGCAGTATTACAATCTCTGGATCCGATGGCCAACCGACCACGCTTGAGGCCGAGAAAAAACGCACAGCGAAAGTCGTCCAACGAAGATAGTGGAGGTTGGTTATTGAAAAAGTCGTTCTGTTTAGGTTTTTGACGGGTGTCAAAATCAGACTCCTCCTCACCAAGCTCATTTCAAGTTTCTCATTTCGAATTTTTCGACGCCATTTAGGTGATCGGTTAAACCAGACAAAATAAAAATAAAACACAAAAATAAAACTAACATGAAAATATAACATGAAAGAAACACAAAACATTAAAGAAAAAGGTATGTTTTTCTTGTTCAGTGACGGCGGGCGCCGAACATTACGCACAGATCGTGCGACGGTCACTACGTAGCAACACTCAAACAACAACACCGGCTGAACCAATGACTACGGTAAGACTACAGTATCACTAAGAAACCACTGATTGATTACGCGTTCCGTGCTATTTCCCTGCAACTCTGTGGTAAACATTGGTGGTGGAGTGGTAAAAACACAAGGCATGCCCACCGCATGTTGACGAGTTCACCACTTTTCACCGTACCGCTATGGTTCCACGTGACAAGTCAACAACCACAAACGCATTATCATTGGGTCCTATCCCCACGTAATACACGTGCGCGTCTATTCTGTCTAATCCACAGACTATTGATGTTCGAATCTGGCACGCTGATTGGCTGCATTGAGCTGTGTGAACCAATCAGTGAACCGAATTCAAAGGCAGCCAATCTGCACACAGCTTCGTTCCTCGTATTCAGACGACACCGCCAACACCAACCACGACAGCAACAAGCAAACGACCCGGCTCCTCCGGCGGCAAGCGTGGCGCAGTCGGCAGCGCGGTCGGCACGCACGCCGCCGGCTCCGGTTCGAGTCCCGTCAAGAAGCGACGCCTGAAAAAGTCGGTCGACTGGTTCGAGGTGCCGAAACCGTTTCGCAATCGAGTGCTGGAGTGTGAACAGTTCATTTTCGTGTTCCACGCGACCAATGCGACCGTGTTGAGGCATCAGGTTCGCGGTTGTTTTTCTGGAATGAGTTTTTGCAGTTTTATGACTAGCCATTGCATAGATTGTATACAGTTGGTGGCATTCGAATCGCCTGAAGTCGTTCCAGGTTGAGGTTTTGAAATGCACAAACTGCCCCCCCCCGTTGTTGCACACTATCCGAAGTTAGGGGTCTTGTGCGAAAATTTTCTCCCGGTTCGGTCGATTCATTAGTGTGCAACCATTACATTACGTTGTTGGGAGTAAAAATTCTGATCGTTCTATGAACCTTTTTCGAATTCGTGTTTCGGTTGCATTTTTTTATTATCGTGCCAGTTTCCATCTCAAAAAAACAGTTCAATTTCATGCAGCCAGCTCCCATTGCAGGCGAACGCACAGCCACTGTCGCTGCAGCCTCCGATCGTGAAACAGAGTGCGTGGATGAATTTCGCTCGTACGCGACGAGCAACGGTGCCAATGGGCGGACGACCTCGGAAAGTGGACGCAAATCGGTGGCATCGTGGACTGTGCCTGGATGTCGCCAGTGTGATGTTGTGATTTCAAGTGATTGATTGTTGTCGCGGTGATAACACTGTCAGAGACGGCTAGCTGGTTGGATGCATATGAGTTGGTCGCGCGCTGATTGGTTGCACAGATAAGCTGATAAAAAAACATTTTCATGTATTTGGCGCAAGACTTTTTAACGCTAATTGTTTGAATCTAATTTAAACCACGGGTATTGTTGTTGTTTGTTGATTCTGCGTGAGTGAAATGTGTTTGCGAATAAACAAGCGATGCAATTAGTGCGTTGAGATGGGAGTTTCTGATTTTCTATTGCGTTTAAAATAACGCTTCCAACAATGTTATTGCTTGGACTCTTTTAGTTGGATTTCATTTTTTAAACCGTTTTATTTTGATATCATGGTAAAATCTACGTTTTGCAGCTTTTAAGCAGTTTATCTAGATAGTTTCAGAAGCAGTCGCTCACACATTTCAGTTTCTCGTACAGACGGAGCAAAATAAAACTGCTCCAGCATGGCCTCCGAACAACTGGACACGCAAGACCAAGAAGAATACAGGGATAAGCCGTTGCACACGTATTACTGCCTTTGCGGTCAAATGACACTGATCATTGATCAGCCGATTGATAGGTGAGCAAATGGATGTGATGATTTGCTTTTTTTAAATCACGGTTCTGAACGTCCAATTTAATGCCACTAACGATTTGGTTCTGTTGATTAGGTCTGATCAGTGCGACGGATGTGGGGCCCCAAAAGCCCATAATTCATTCAGCCACGATACCGCGCACAGTCGCACGAGTCTGTCTGATGCAACGCGCTGATTGGCCACCATGGCATCGAGAGGACCAATCAGCGTTCCAAGTGTTTGAAAGCTGTTTATCGACGACAATGTCTTTTTCCAAATTTATGATTTGTCCCAGATTGCCGCTCCGACGGCGCGATCGTGCGCGTGTGATCGACAACGAGCGAAATGTCGCGAAAATCACGTGCGAAACCGATGAGACGGTCTATATTCGGAGGTGGGCGAGATAATTTTGTTTTTTTTTGCTGTTCAGTTTTTGAGTTTTCGGTCTTTTGTTGAGACTGTTTGCTTCGCTTCGTTCGTCCCGTTTATTCAACTAACCACTTCAACTAAAAATTTTATTCAACTAAAAAAATTCAACTAACCAATTCAGCGCCACAATTATATCCCCAAACCAACGTTTTTTCATAACATTTTTCCTCCAGACCAGAAGGCATCGAGCAGCAGTATCGTAAGAAGTGCAAAAAGTGCGGCCTCAAACTCTACTACCAGCATTCCGGCAACATGAACGTGACGTTTCTGATGGATGGAGCTGTGGTGACCGCGAAACAATTGGGCGGCATTAATTTCGGACAGAAGGACAACGCGCTGGAGGAGGCGCCGAAGAAGGTGGAGGAGTGGTTTGTTTACATATTGTCAATGTCAGCTTAAAAAATACTCACCAATTTCTGCAGGTCATGGTAACAAAACACGTGAAGAATCAGGGCAAGGTCGGCTCGGTCACCGTGTCAACGATTGACGAGGAAGAAGATGAAGTTGAAGCGGTAAGCTCAAAAGTGCTTAGTTGTCCCTTTTTTCGGACGTGCGTGCCGTCCTAACCAATCAGAGAGTCGCATTCAAATGCAATCCAGCCAGTCCAGCACAGACTGTCTGTCAGTCACTAGTCAGTCAGCCTGTGTGATTGTGGTTTTGTGTGGTTGCTTTTACATATGTGGTTGTGCTCTGGTCGGTAACTTTGCAAAGTGAATGGAGTGTTGCGTGCATTGCCGTTTTTTAAACCGTCAAAATAGAGAAAGTGCATTGCTAAAAAAGTTCCCAACAAAATCTCGAAATTAAAAACAAACGCTCAAAAAAATTCAAAATTTCCAAAACAATTCAGCGCGAGATCGCCGAGTCCTACACGAACAACGCGCTGATCGTCGAGAAGCAGATGTCTCGCAAAGGGATGCTGAAGCGACGCTACCAAGAGGAGCTGGCTGAAGCGGAGAAACGAAGAAAAGAACAGATGCGGGGCACGTTGATATTGGAGTGATTGCTTTGTGTTTTGTGTGATTGTTGTGAAGTTGTTCTTTCTATCGTGACCCATGAGTTCATTGGGTCGTATATTAAGTCTTGCATATAAGGTTCCTCCCACTTATAAGACCCCCACCCAAAAGTGGGCGGAGTGTCACACGGCGGGAAGACAAAAAAATCAAATTTTTGACTTGGTCAAAATTTTACCCCGTTTATAAAGCCCGTAATTCCTAATGTTGGCTTTATAAGACCTCCTCCCACTTATAAGGCTGTCACACGAAATTCCACTTTTTTCAGAAATTTTTGATTTTCAAATTTATATAAGGAGACTTATATGCAAGACTTTACGGTATGTGGTTGCAAGGATAGTCGTCACAATCAAATTTTATCCGATTTATTATGCTGAATTCGCGTATTATTCATTCGAATCATGGTCTCTTCTCTGCTGTACATTACTTTTTTCATGATTTTTTTTAAAATAATGTGGCAAACAATAATAAGTTATGTGGTCAATTTTGACAACAAATCGAAACTCAACGCAACTGTCAACCACGATTCTCGAATGCACTCACAAACTGACCGCTTGACAAATAGAGTTGATCAAAATGACCGGTTTCCACTTCGGTCCACTCGTCGGTTTTCGGGTCAAAAATTTCCAAACGTTTTTTTGGGTCACCATTACCGCCGAGTGCCCAAATTTTACCCTGAAACTCGAACAACGCAAAACCGTAGCGCTGCTGTGTCATCGGTTGCATTGGCTGCCAGGTGCCGGTGTCGACGTTGAAGCGTTCACATGAGTTGGTCACTTGATTCGATTGATTCAATCCGCCGCAGACGTACAGGTAGTCTGAAAAACGTGTTGTTGCAGATGCATGACCATATGGGATGAGGTGCTGCAGTACAAAAAAAGCCAACACAACGAAACCGACCATTCAACGTGACACTAGCTGCAAACGACCTGGGTGCGTTCATGGTTGAACTGACATTTTGCCATGTTTTCTCGACCAAATTTAAAGCCCAGATTTCCTGTGAAAAAGCTGAATCAGTTCATGAGAGCACACGTCGACGTATCTATATAAACCGAAAACGTTTACATGACGTGTCGGCAGGTTTGTTGTAAAAAGCACGTGTTCTAGCGTGATGCATTATTGTTTAATTTGGAAGAATAATTGATTACTGTAAAGACCAAAATCAGTTTAATTTAAAAAATTTATCAGAACGAAAAGTTTACATTCAGCCGCCGCAACGTCTGCCACTCCCAGCCGCCAATTACGTAAACAATGCCGTTCAATTCCGCCATTGTCATGCCATTTCTTGGCGAAAATGGCACACCGATCGGCTGCCATTCGCTGGCGTTTTGCTGACAGACAAGGAAAAACATCGTGCTGATGCGAAAAGTCACCAGAAAGTTTCAATTCACATGCAGCTAATTATGATGGTTGCTAACAAACCACGAAGGTACAGTCAGTGTAACTGACAGAAAATGTTTGCTCATAATAACGTTCAATTCAGTGTTAATATGCGAGAAGGACGCTACAGAATAATAAAAAAGCAACACTGATGGACCAAATGGTGCTTTTTTTGCAAAACACCGTTGAGATCACCTCACCTGCAACATTTCACAGAACGTTACCGGTTGCTGGAATCCGCCACACACCAGAATCGAGCCATCCTCCATTGCCAACGCCGCATGCTGCAGACGAGACACACGCAGATCAGGACAGCTCGCAGTGGACTTGCTCAGCAGATCGTAGCGCCGGCAGCGGCGACCTCCCGTGACGAAAATCTGAACACAAAAGACGGAGTAAATCGGAAGGCATTTTGTGAACCGGTCAGGATTGAATCCGGTGCAACTTAATGGTCGAACAAATTTTCATGTGCACCAGCTACGAAACTTTGAATTTACAGTGAGAAGAAGACGAACATATGGTGCTTGGTTTGGTGTAAAACCAAACCACGCATTCATGACTAACATACAGCAGGTTTTTTTCTAACTCCGAACCCGTTCTTTTTTCTCTCGCGAGCTCTGTATTCTGCGAAAAAGTGACAGGATTAAAAAAAACAAAGATACTGTGAACCGACACCGATGTGTTGATGGCCAAAACACAGTGAAAGTGTTTGTCAATCACCTGACTGCCACTTTTGACAGCCCTCGCATCGTTTGTAAACAATCCACTTTCACTCAATTGCCGTGGTCGCTGTTGTCTCCAGTCAAACGGTTGCAATTCTGCAATTCCGCTGGTGGTAACCACGATTACACTTGGCACGGATGGTCGTGTTTTGTTGTTTTCGGCCTGAAACGTGATATTCGCTGCCGTGAATAATTTCAAGATGAACGAAACTTTCAAGCGATTCGAAAAAATGAAATTTCCCAACTTGACAATTATAGAGCAGATTTATTCGTTCTTTGTCCCGTTCGCTCAGTTCGGAGTCTCGCTTGATGCCGTAGCGTGGTCGGCCCTGCAAAAATAAAAAAAACGAGAGGTTGAACGACAAGCCATGGGAGATGAAACCTTTTTTTTAAAAAAGTACTTTTTCTGGTTTTCCTCTAGCAAAAATTACTAAAACTGTTTTACTTTTAAAAAAAATCCCAAGTTTTTGGTGGCTCACGAGTTATTCGGGTCATTGAGGGGTTCATACCGAATTTTTTGGGTTATTGATGATGTCCAGAACAGAAATTGTGGTGCAGCAAGCTGGAAGACTACATGTGTGCATGCACACATATCGTTGATGTACGGTATGGCCGGTTAAACATGGCAGCTTTTTTCAGGGTGCAAGGAGCGCGCGAATTTTGAATGAAAGAAAAAAGACGTTCAGAAACTGAATTGTGTGCCAAATTTGACGCGTTTTTTTAAACTAATGGATTATGCGCTCTATTCTGTTCATCTTTATCCCTTGTACACATGATTGGAAACTACGTTGGCTTTTTTTGAAAAAGACAACTCCTAGTCTGCGGCTGATCCCGCCTTGATGGACTGCCTCATTTATTCGGCCATATTGTACGTCATGTTAGAATACGCACTGAGAAACCGCAGCTAGCTACCAAATTCGCTGGTAAACGCACCCACTAAATTAGCAACCCTAAGACGAAATTACTTTTTGATAACACCTGGACGAATTTCTGCGGCGATTGGCTGGGATAACACTGATTGCGTTTGTAGGCGTTTTTCAAACAAATCTGTGGGCGTTATCACGGAAATTACCGAAAGTGGACTTATAATGATGCAATACAATTTGAACTGAAAGTAACCTGTAAAACATGTCAGGAGAGCAAACATCAGCGAACGTTTACAACAAACAGAATTAATTTGAAAAATGGACAAAGAAAAAAAACGCCAGAAGATGAAAAAAACAAAGAAATGCAAAGGCAGGTGTGTGCGCCAGCGCCTCAGGCAGTCCATCCGTCTGGTTGTGTCTGTCTGCTTCAGCCCACGCGAGCCCATCAATAAGCAAGCTGTTCAACTGTTACTGAGTTTTGTTGCCCAGAAATAATAAATTTAACAAAGAAAGAACCGAATAGAGTGCCAAGAACCTGGCATTGCAGTCAACAACGAACTACTTCATGTCGCCAGCCCACCAGCTCGCCTCTGCCACATTGGCGGCTGTGGCCGCTGTCGCGTTGCTGCTGACGGTCTGCGCGGTCTGTCTGATCGTTGGCGGTCGCATCACTGGCGCCCCGGAGCGGGTCGTCATCGTCGGTCACACAGAGTTCACGTCCGTCGTGTACCGCAACAACGAGAGAAAAACGATTAGATCAGATGCGCAACCGCAAATTCCGACCGCCGCTGCGTACGAGCCCGTGTTTCTGCTTTCTAGGTTCACTAGGTTTCTACTATTTTAAAAATCTGTTCTGAGTGTCTTCGGCAGGTATGATGCCAGGTGAAAAGCATAGAAGTAAAAAAAGATTAAAAAAGTGTAAAGTTGAAATAATGCGCCACAAATCTGAACCACCACCAGTATTGACCGGCACTGATACATTCTAAAAGTGCAAGTTTTGTGTTTGGCTTCAATGCGCACACCATTTTGTGTTTTTTTCGCGTTTCATTGCTACACTCAAAACTGATTTAAAATGTCCATGAAGATTTTTGGTTTTTAGCAAAAAAAGACGGTAATTGCCAATTGTGCCACCACCAGAAGCAACATAAAAATCATACAAAAACCCTTTTACCCCCGTAAATCTAGCAAAAAGGCAGTGAGTCACCATTAGGCCCGAAAACCCCCCAAAAACTGCCCAAAAAACCTGCAACACATAGAACGGCTCTCTGGCAACGATCGTGTCGACGCCGAGCCCGCGCACGATGGAGCCCGCCTGACTGTGGTAGTGCATGATCGAACGATAGTCGTACGGGCTCCTCAAAGAGACTTCATCATCGGGGTGCTTCGCGAAGTTGTTGCCGAAGAAGTCCTGCTTGTAGTAAATCATTGTGACTTGTGAGGGCAAAGTATTGTTTTCTTTTATTGAACGCGGGTTGTGCGTGCCCAGCTTGCTGTGGTTTTTGGAACTTCATTTCTTTTGTGCATTTGCCTGCTGTGACGCGAAGAAAAACGTGCCGAATAAAACAGAACACATCCTGTGTGTGACAGGTGGGAGTGGTGACCATTTTCCTGTTTCGGGTTCACCAATTCTATACTTCGTTTCTTGTCATAGCAGAACTTGCTCACCCCATCACAGCCGCCCGTCACGTGATCGCAAATGATGTCCACGAATTCGTCACGGTCCGGCCGTTGGTGTTCGTGGATGAAGCCGAGCACATGCATCAACTCGTGCAGCACCAAACCAGGGTGATGCACGCAGGGACGTTTGCGGGGATCCAACTTCAGGTAGGTCGGTTGGTTCGGAAGTCTGAGGTGAATGAAATTATTCTGCTTGAGACCCAATTATCGGATAAAGCAGCAATTTTTTTTCAGGGAGGCGTCAGTCACTAATTATTGTTCATTCATTCAATTAATCATTCATTTTATTTCGCAAGAATGCATGATACTCCGATAAATGACAGCATGAGATACTGTACAGAGTCTGTTTAGTAAAAACCGTAAACGGAATTGTGAGATGGCAAGACTATGGAACACTTGTGTTACAGCTTTGGCAGTTAAAAACAGTTTAAATTATGGCATAATGTGTAAATGAGCCCGTGAAAATGCTTGACAAAACAGGAGTATAAATATTGAAGATTTGCCAAATACCTTCCCTTATCGGAGGCGCATCGTTTCGCACAGTTGAAACACCTAAAAACAAAACAAAAAACGTTCTCCTTTATTGAAAGGCACAAACTGAAATTCTCGTATCTGAACTGTAAAAATGGCCGCCTGTAGCGATTAATGAAGCGAGTTTTTAATCCGTATTTTTTCTTATTTTTAACCAATTTTGGCAAGTCCATTGGCCCTAATCGCAGTTATCATATACCGTAAAGTCTTGCATATAAGGTTCCTCCCACTTATAAGACCCCCACCCAAAAGTGGGCGGAGTGTCACACGGCGGGAAACCAAAAAATTCAAAATTTTGACATGATCGAAAACCTACCCCGTTTATAAGGCCCGGAATTCCTAATGTTCGCTTTATAAGACCTCCTCCCACTTATAAGGCTGTCACACAAAATTCCACTTTATTTAGAAATTTTTGATTTTCAAATTTATACCGTATTACCTCTAATAAACCCATGGGGGTTTATTTCTTCAGCGACTTCTGGGGGTGGGGGTTTATTTTTGGGGGGGGTGGGTTTATTTTTTGGGGGGGGGTTTATTTGGAAACCATTTTTAGGGGTGGGCAAAATGGCAAAAATACCTTCCATGGCAGGAAGGAAGTCGCAGAAACTTCTACTCTACATAGAAATTTCCTTTTACAACAGCCTTTTGTAATGAAATTACCATTAACTCATCCATTCGGGGCCTTTGGTAGCACAATTTCATCATTTTCACTGCAACCAACCACTGAATTCACTGTTTATGTGTATGTTTTTCTGGGTATGTGTTTCAAACAGGCTTCCAATAATCCCCCATGGGGGATTATTTTTGGGGGGGGATTATTTGGAAACTTGTCGAGGGGGTGGGGGTTTATTTTTGGGGGGGGTTTAATTTTGGGGGGGGGGTTTAATAGAGGTAATACGGTATAAGGAGACCTTATATGCAAGACTTTACGGTAGTCATGGACATTAGTCGTTGAAACGACGCTTACCGATTGGTGATGTTCAAAAACGACAGTTCATTGTCTCTCGGCACGAATTGGACACAAGAGACTTCCATAATTCGATGCATTCCGCCCAAGATCACGCCCATTGCGTCCTGGTCGTAGATGTCGCTGCCGTCTGCGTTCCGGTCAAAGACGTACGGAATCTGGCGGCATGAGTCATGGTGCATTAATGAAACCGCATTTAGTGACGCATCACGTAATGTAGCTGGTAAACAGGTCAATAAAAATGCATTCACGTACACGTGACAGCGCAGCGCTACAGAATGGCCTATTAAACATAGCAGCTTTTTCAGGTTGCAAAGAGCGCACGAAATTTGAATGAAAGAAAAAAGGCCTCAAATTGGTCGTGGTTTTTAAAATTGATTCATTTGTTCGTGCTGTTCTTTTTGTTCTTTGTCCATTGCACACACGATTCGGCAAACACTGTATCTTAGCATTTTTGAGAAAAAACAACTCCTTGTCTGCGACTAATCTAAAAGACAAGGACTGTTGACCCGACCGCACAGACAAGAGTCTAACGCGCTACGCCCGAGGCCACGAGGGTGACAATGATGGCCCCATGGTGGCCCTGATAGCCCCGTGGACCAGTGTTCTCAGTTCTCACCATATGAGCGGCGGACACATGGCTGCATTTTAAATACCAGTATTAAATTACATGGACTTTGAGAAGTTTTTGCGAAAAAGGCAAAACATACACTATACACATATAAACACACCCTGCCACCGGGCCAGCGACGGGCGCGATTCGAAAGGGCGACTTGACGTTTCGATCGGGCGATTTCAGAAAACCGGGCGATTTCGGGCGTGTCCATGTCGTCAACTGCAAACGGAGTGGAAGAGGCCTTTCACATTTTCAGAGAAAAAGTTGTCACCCCCAATGAGGTAGTTTTTCAGCAATTAGACCAAACCACTGAAGCACTCTTCAGTTATGTTCTGAAATGAAAAATGTTCTGTCTAAAAACTTCTGTTCTTAAATGAAACAGGAACATCGGATTTCACAAGTAAAAACTTACGGTCGAACTCATGTTGGTCGTCCAGGGCATTCGAACGGCCAAGTTGCAGTGCACAAACGATAACAGCACTGATGAATAACATGATCTTCATCATATCTTGGAAAACATGCGCAAGACGTGAAACAGAAAACAAAACAGTTGTATACTTTCACTTTCATATCATGCTTGCTGCTTATTATGCGTCTTGAGTTGTTTCACTTCAACGTTTGACATTATTGATGTCATAATTTTACAAATTTATTCACGTTTACATGCTTCGTAAATTTGGTCGGAACAAGATCTTTTCATTTACTTGTGTTGTGTCAACTAGGCTTGCCAAAAACTAGGCAAAGAAACAATTACAAACAACAAGAATCGAAGTTATTTGCAGCAACACTTTACTGAATAATTACGGCTGGGCTGGCCACTCAATGCACTGCAGGGTTGATTCAAGTTTTGACACATAATAACAAAAATATCAACCAATGTTCCAACCAAACATTGGAACATGTTGGTTGAACATGTTGAAACTTGCTTTCAAGTTTCGACGAAGCCGCCGGACAGCGAGTAGCTGGATTCTCAAATTAAAACTTTTGCCCAACAAATCCGCTTCGTTAACTCCACAGTTTTATTCCACGTCCACACCACGGACACAAACAACGGAAAGTCAACAAGCATCCAGAATTGTTTTAACGAAACAACAAAATCACCGTTTGCCAGTGAGCAAATTCAACATCAACAGATACACCTTTCTTACATAACAGAAAACGTGATTATAAGCGAACGCTGCTCCATATTTTAAAGTGGAACAAACTAATTCGGTGAAATAAAAAAATCCGGTTTTTCCGCCAAAACCGAATTAAAAAAAGCGATTGTCTTGGCTTCATCAAACCTAGAATTCTCCGCAAAACCATTCAAAACAGATAAACTGAAGTCTGGTGCGCTGATTGGCTGCATCATATTGCTATATAACCAATCAGCAAATATCCAAATCGGCCAATTGCATACAAAAGTGTCAAGTGCTCATTGTATCTTGCTCCTTTTAAGCAAGACATGAAAAAAATTCAAAGTCTGCTCAACAGCAACGACTGAACAGTGCAAAAAGCTTACTAAACGTGGCTGTGGCACATGCGGAAATTATGAAAACCCCAAAATACAAAAAGTAATTTGTATACACAAAAAGTCAGAGCGCGCAAAACGAAAGCACAAGGGAAATTATACACTGAAACAACGAACGCAACTGAAAAAAACACAAAAAAACCCTTTCCAACAAAGTTTGCGAGATCAAAGACGTTCAAAACACTGATACCAGGTTAGAACTTTTAAATAAAGAAACTACCCCAAGCAACGGAAACTCTACCTATTTACAGAGCGCGTGAGACCAAAATGAGTAATCAAATCACGATTAGAACAGTGTTAGCACTATAACACAACATAAAATACACATCATAAGAACCGGCCTAGCGATAAACTTTTGGTGCTTAAAAATATATCCCATCACAAAATCAAAACAGCACACAATTACAGTAAAAATGTTTTGTACAACTTACAAGGACTAATATTTCAATTTCGATGGAAACAAAATCGATCACAAGAAAACCGAAAAAAAAAACCAAACGCCTTTTCATGGGAGGTAGGCAAAGCTGATGCGTTTGAAAATCAAAGAAGAAATAAATTGATGTGTTAAGTAAGTTTTTCAAAGTGAGAACAACTTTGTTACCAATGGGAAACAAAGCACGCTGTTAAACTTTCAACACACGCTATTCGAATCTTGCACGTGTTTCATTGACCAAAATTCAAGTTCATCACATTCAATCGTAAATTCAAACTCAAAAGGCTAACCATAGTCAAATCAAAACATACAAAACAAAAAACAACGCGCACTGATTGGCTACATGGCGCATGGTGACTCCAATCAACTAGTAGCTTTGTACAAATCGTGTTCGTGAGAAGTGAAGGCCATCAATCAACAAACCATAACACCAATCAATCAATTAGTCAACGGATACTTTATGATATCATCTGTTTGTCAGAACCTGTGAGACACCGGGTGCTTTCGGTGTCATAGACACCTAAATTGTTTTGTCGTTTGGGTACAAGTAGCGTCAAGAAAGTTGCATCCGCGGAAAAATGTACGAACTTTAGCACGCACGTGATGTGCATCTCTGCCGACGGGTTCCCACAGATCACGACTGTCTTTCAGCGTTCTAAGACTTTCTTCTTTTCTCTCGTTCGATCACTGTTTCGAGCGTTTCCTCGGGCTAATCGGTTTCGGCGACTTCGTGCCGGCCAACGATTTCATTTTCTTCAGATACTCGCTCACTTCATCCTCCACTGATGTTTCGTCACTGGACGTTTTCGGCCAATACGCGAAATTACTGAACTCTTGCGGTCGGCTGAACTGTGCTCTGGAGAAAAAAGGTTTTCGGTAAAGTTACGAGATGGCTGCCTACCCGTTCGGGGAAGTCACGGCGATATAGCCATAGGCCCTGCCCGTACGGGGAAAGTACGACACGGAGAAACCATGACCGGACAGCTCTACCGAACGGGCAAGGACACCGGTGTTTACACAAATGCTCATTGAAACAGCAGTGGTTTTTGTCAGCAATGAAGTGCAAACTGCACTGCAAACACTGAACTATCTCCCAAACAATTCGGTTAATTTTCCAACACCCAAGCGACTGTGTGTTGTGCTGGGTGTGCGGCACTAATAAAACGGCAGTCATATAAAAAAGCGCTCACTTTTTCCAGTCTTCGGTCAACGGTGGAAATATGTAATCGGCAACATCCTTCGCAAGACCTTTGTATCTGAAAACGAAATTATAACAAAATTCACAAAAAAAACAAAAAATCCATGCGAAAAGCGGCTTCTAAAAACTGCTAAAACATTCTCGTCTCTGGGAATAACTAACAAGCCACCTGAATTTCAAAATTTTTGAATTTTATTAATCCAGCAAGAAAAACTCACGATGAGCGAAAACCTCCAGTCACCGACAACGACAATTCGCCAGTATGATTAATGGTCAGAATGCGGTCCAGCGGTATCCCTACGGATTTGTACGAGACAACGTCCTGAACGCGCGAAAATTTCTGGGTTTTCGATTTTTCGGAAAGGAGTTTCTCTCTCTGGGAAAACTAATAGCCACAGCGAAAACAAAACGCAACGAAGATTCGAGAAGATTCAGAAGCATGGAGTCTTAAAATGAGAGCGTCAAACAGCCAATCACAACTGTAGCCCAAACTCGATTGCAGCCGTCTAACAGCTTTTTGCACGCAGCAGGGTGTCTTCAAGCTAAAAAAACTGAAAAAAACGTTTCTCACCGTCACTCGATTGCCGAAACCAGCATAGAACGGTTGTGCGTCCGGCGGAAACAGTGACAGCACGTCCTTGAGGGCAGCCATCTTGAAGTCCTGTGGACGCTTCTCCACCACTTCCCTGGAGCAGAAAATTTGTTTTTCTGAAATTTCAGCGACCGTTTGTTCTGCTTGACTGAGTGTTTTGACCGTTGCGCAGTTGAAAAAAAGCGAACACACTGGCAAACCAGTGTAGCGTTTGTGTAGATTGAGATTAACAACACGAAAAAAATGAAGTGCACGGTTTTTGAAAAGAAACCCAATCAGTGTAACATTGAATAAAACCAGCAGCCTAGCTGGCTGATTGGTTGAAATCAACCAATTCACAGTCAATCAACGGACTGCTCCTGAAAATACGTTCTGACCAGTGAGCACTTCTTCAGTGGCGGCAACACTTTCGAAATCACCCAAATCACCACCAACTCACTTGTGCAACGCTGTCAACAGCGACGTTGGCGAGAGTAACACGGGACCCTCCGGTAAGGCGTTCTCGTCCTGTTCCACACTGCGAAGATACGATTTCGTTTGACCGGACATTCCGATTGCTCTGCAACAAACTAGGAAGTAATAAAAAACAATGCCCAAATGGTTTTTTAATTCACTCAGACAAACATCAAAAACTGTGTTTTGGTCTACTCTTGCTGATTGGTAGCGTACTCGTATGACGCAGTTAATAAGCAACGGATCACACATCGAAAGAATTTCATAATGCGCATGGACTTGCATGGTTTATTTTAGTTCGACTGCGTACGTTCCACTCGATTTTTTCGGAACACCAAAACTTTTAAAATTATAGTCAAAAGAGCGATAAAAACAATGTTCAAACAGCTTCAACCTGCTCGACAGATACACCATTTTGTATCCGTTCATCACGATTCTCGTGAACAATTCAGCCACACCAGCGTGCTCCCATGTGGCGCCGACGCGCGGCAGAATGTGCCCCAAAACGTCGGATCTGCAAAAATTTGGGCAAAATTTAGATGAAAAAAATGGGACAAAATTACGGAGTTTTTCTTGAACAAGACAGTAAGCGCCAATTAGCCAGTAGCCGGTTCGGTCCGAAAAACAAAAAAAAATTGAAACCGATTATCAGCATTCAAATTTAGCATACGGTCAAAGTAGTCTCTCAGCGCAGCCAATCAGACTCTCAAAATCTTGTAGTTTTCGTTCTTTGCCAGTGGCCAGTAGTGGGTAGTTTTACTCCTGGAAGGAACCACAGCATGGCAAGGCAAGACCATGAGAAAGCGAGTTCAAACCAAACCCAAAACAACAAAACACCTTAAAAAAACCACACGCAGCCGTAAAAAGTCATCACCAACTTCGTGATCGTTCCATCGATGTCCGAGACGACAATCTTGTCCGTGTGATGAAACAGATAAATGTGACAGGTGCACGATGACGTCCCTTGGAACTTGGTGGTCACCGAGAAGTTCACTTCGTTTTGGCCCGGCTTCAAGTTCAGCGCCTTCAGACGGTCGGACGACAGACGCAGCGAACGGAGATAGCGCACTTCCGGCGACGACTGAGTGCTGCAGCTGGGAGCGAATGAAGTGAACGTTCGCTTTTCTCTTCGAAAATGACTGGTATTATGTTCATGTAGCAAACGCCAAACAAAAAACTTTCACACAAAAAAACGGAGCGTTGTGCGTTTCTCATTTGGCGAGAGAGAAAAACTGTTTCTGCGGACCGATTTGCCAAATCGCCCCCAAATGTCCGTGGTGGGGGGGGGGGGCATTGACAACCAAAAACCATATACAGTAAAGTTGTGTATTGTTGATTGTCTTACTCCAAAAATGAGTTTCTAATCCTAAAAAGAAATTTTAGGCCCGTCGTCACCCATTGGATCTTTCAACAAACGCACAAAACTCACGTTGACGTGGGCTGGCCGGCCGGTGGGGGCGTGCACTCACGCAGGCTCACTTCCGGGGGCGTCGCGGACGTCTGCGTCACATCGATAGGACGCTCGGACGGCTCCTACGGCAATATGTTAAGAGCACGCATTGTAATCTGGTGTTTTGCATCGTATCATATGACGTAGGCTATTACAATCGAACGGTGGTTTCTTGCGCAGCTCAGTCAGTCAAGTTCTGTCGCACTTGAATGCACGGCTCGGCACTCCCGTAGACAAGCGAACCTAACTGACACCAGAAAATCCTCTCCTCGGAACTCTACTTCGGAAACAGAGCACTGTTTGCAATCGCGAGAGTCAATCGTTTAGCTCAGCGACACGCTGACAACACCTTCACCACAACGGCGCTGCCAACAACGGGCTGTTTTCAAAACGCACCGCAATTACAAGTGCAGCAATTCCTCTCAGCTAAACAATCGAGCCCCACATCCGAAAACCTGTTCAGCATCCGTCATCCCATCAAAAAAGCAACCCTGAACAACATAAGCCGTCTGGGCACCTGCGCCGGTATCGAGGCGGCCCGTCTCCAAGAGAACCACGAGCTGTATCCGCCCCCCGCAGTGGCAGCAGCCGTCGTCACCACGGGCGCCACCGGTTGCTGTTGGCCGAGCTGAGCAGCGGTGCACACCGCCGCCGACTGCGGTTTGTCCGTCGACAGCGTGGACAGGCTCGTCTGTGTGCAGTGGAGTGAGTTGGATTGGACTGTGAAATGCAGTGGGATGGGAGACACACGTAAATTATAAAACAATACGTTGAACAGTCAGCGGAAGAAATTTTACTGTGAAACGTCTGATTGATTGAACGCCTCCTCGCACGCTGATTGGCTACTTTCATGCTGCGAACAACGCAACGCGTGTGGAATGCAATCCGTTGCTGTGAATCCAAAGTCTCGTTGCACAAAAAAAACTGACAAAAGTGTTGATTCTACACCTGCGGCAGTGGACGCTGGAAAATCGCACGCGCAAACAAGGCCGCATGCGCCGCCTGGCCTTCGTAGTATCTGACAAAGGAAACCCAGAAAATGTTGGGAATGTATATTCAGAAACAACCAAAACAGCAAAACAACCAAGCACCAGCCAACTCACTGGCCGTCCATTCTCAGCACCAGATTTGCGTTGGTCAAATATTGAATCGGATTCTCTTTGAACGCCTCGAACGTCACGATGGCCTGCTCGAATTCCTCCGCCGTTAAGCCGGGCCGATAGCCGCAAACGCTGATCTCGGGCTGCGCTTGCATGTCGCTGCAAAGCTTAGCACGTTTATGACATGGAAGCATGAAAACGGTAATACCTGAAGCTTTGATCAATGAAATGAAAAATATTCGTAAAGCAGAGTTCGCAATTTTTGCGGCGAAACGAAGGGACGCGGAGCATTGGAGCGTTTTCATTTCTTGAAGCAGAGATGGGACAGACCAGCTAAAACGACCTGAGATCTCACCGATCACTGGTAACCCCAAGACAGATTGAAAAGGGCCACAACACAAGCTGCTTCTCGGTTGGTCCACGAAATGGTGAAAGGTACCTTCTCTAAACCCATCGCCACTACCAGAGTTATACGCACCTTCAGGCTTCCCTAAGTGGTGTTTCACCTTAAAAAGCATCTCTCAAATAGGCTCCTCCCCTTTTCAACTCACCCCGTGTCAGACCACGGGCTCTGTCTCCCATCGGGCACTAAACTTGGCGATTGACTGTTGTAGCCGGCGTCTTCGTGTTGCTGCTGTACGCTTTGATGCTGCGGACTAACGGGGGCACCCTCTTGCAAAGCGCCTTGCGGTACCCCACTGTCTGAGGTGACATCATGAGCTGAAGTTGAGGCCTGCTCGGCCGCGGGATACGGAATGTTTGCGGGTATCTGGAAAAGAAATATTTCAGGTAGTCATTTTCAGTGAAGGATGATTTTATGCGACAGAAAACAACCGTGTGCTGGCTTCCATTAAACGCGTAAAGTTTTTAGCGCCTATTTTTTTTTGTTCAGTTCAGCGCGAAGAACCGACACCGGGCAAAACGGTGTCCAGCACTTCCGGCGACAGTTAGTAGCCAAACATTAAAGAAACAGATGTGGAAAAATAAAATAAGTAACGCAAACGAAATCAAAAGCGCACTTTCTAAAAATCTATGTTGATTGATTAGTTTCCGACAAGTCCGCATGAACCAATCAATCAGTTCATCCAATTATTGCCACCGTGCTGAGCAACTCAAAAACACTTGCGTCACATAAAAAAGCAAAAAACTCCGGACGAACTCACCATTTCACCGGACGTAACCGTAGCAGCGGACGGAAACTGCGCACCATCCATACTGTGGTCGGAAGTGACGTCCAGAACGGGCTCGTTATACGCAGTGTTCGTGTTCGAGTGTTGAACGGAGCTCTGAAATTGAGTCGGCGCGAACTCGGAGGCGCCCGTCGGTGTCGGTGTCGGCGTCGTGTCGTCTCTCACTGAGCCCTCCACCGGGCCATCGTTGTACATTGGAATCGCCACTTGGACGTCTCGTCGCAGGTGCTCCTGAATCGTCGGCTCCGACTTGCTCAGCTGGTCACTGTCATCGTCTATCGTATTATTATTATTGTTGTTGTTGTTGACGGAATCAATTGAGCTGGTGATCGAATGCTCCGAAGAATGAGCGCTCAACTCCGGTGGACTGTTGAACACCGACGACGGCGGCGGAGTGTGCGGCGCCGATCCCGCGTCGAACTGCACCGGCATCGGTGGACTGGAAATTGGGGCGAGTACAACTCAGTTCGATCGGGCATGTTGTTAACCTCACTCAACTCAGTCTTCAGCTGACCAACAAATATATCGGTAAATTGAAAAACGATTTCAAGATTTTCAAACTCAAATCCTCAAAATTTTCTTGTAAGTCAAATTCCCAAAAAAAATTCAAAATCCAAGAACCAGCCCGAAGAAAGCATAAAAGCCGTTCGAACCGTTTGCGCATGTTCAGATATCGCTCCCGCTCATTCGGGTCTTCGCTTTTCTCCAAGTCATCGAGATAGACGCCTTCCTGCGGTGATTTCGGTGGCGCCGACGTTGACGACCACGAGAACAGACGACTCCAACCGCCCGCTGGCGCCGATTGGTCGGCTGCAGCAGCTGCAACGAGCGGGCGAACGTGGAAGTTTAGGCGATGACTTGCAGCGTCCGGAATGTTCAGCCGCTCATGCTAACCCCTACCCCACAGGGGAGTATGGCACCTTCCAATCAGCTGGCTGTATACAATTTACAGCCGCACTGTACATCCAATACAGAACTCGACTGTCGCACCGTGTTTCGCTTTCTCCGCATCAGCAATCGCCTTCGCGTCGATCGTTTCCTGCGTCGGCGTCGTCGCGGCCGTATCCGGCAGTTCACCCCATTTCCAGTCGGTCATTTCGTCCGCCGGCACAGCGCCCATCTCGATACGGGTCTCCTTCGCGACGCTCTGCTTTCGAACGACCGTGTCAACCTCAGAGTCGGACAGCGGACACGGCGACGAGTCGCGACTGTGTGCGGGGAAAATCAGACGAAAATGGAAAATTCTTGAAACGGTGGAATTACGAATGCGAGATGAAACGATTTATAGCTGACACACGCGAAAATCTTCGATCCGAAATGGAAATGCCAAAAAAATGGTGGGTGGTTGGCAAAGCAAACGTCTCGCCCGTCGTGATGCTACAAACTGTCAATTATGAATGCAGACAACATCTGACTGATTGATACATAGCAGCACAGTTGATTCCCGATTGGCCAATCCAACCAGATGCAGCCAATCAGCGCATTCTGCATTCAAACTTTACCTCGAGTCCGGTGATCTCTCATCACCATCGCTCAGGAAGCCCGAGCCTCTGCTCGTGAGCGAGATTTTCGGCTGACTGGGCCTTCTGACGTGACCCCTGCTGTGACGCGGCGGCGCCCCACACGCGGCGGAGGGTCCCTCCTCGGTGGACTTTTTCGAACTGGAAGGCCTTGATAAGGCCGGCGAGCCTGGCAGGCTTTTCGAGGGTACTTGTGCAGGGTCGACCGTTGATGTTGTCGAAGGCTTTTTGGTTGATGCCCCGGGGGCTGAAGTTAAGGCGGAAACACCATTTAGTTTTTCGTCCGTACGCACAAACGTCGTTCTAAATCCCGTGCGCAAACTAATCGTGTCCGTAATGCATTAAGATAGCACACACGACACGATTTCTAAATCGAGTGGAGTGGCCATTTTTTACGTGTCGTGTCCGTGCGTACGCACAAAAATCTAATTGCTAAACGCGCCTTTAGACGAATTTGGCTTTGGTGCATTGATTTATGACCCTAAATCTTGTTTGCTTTTTACGGTAACGTCGAACAACGTTGATTGGTTGCATATTGCTACGATGCAACCAATCAGCGCACTTCTGAACCTTAACAGACTTCAAACCAGAAAAGCGAAATGATGAAATTAAAGAGACGTTGATGATTGGCTTAACTGAAATGAAAAAAATGACAAAGCCAATCAGAGTTTGAAGAGTTTGAAACTTTCGACCAAAACAATAGAAAAAACGTTCGTCAGCTCAATTAAAACCAGCAAAGTTGCATGAGGAGAGTTTCTAATTGCGGCCTGGCCAGCTGAATGCAGAAGACAGGTTACCTCGCCAAACAAAAAAAGCCAAAAAATACAAAACCGAGGTCAACCAACCCTCATCCTCGTCATCATCATCCATCGCGAACTGTGCTTGCGCGTTTGCCGCCTGCTCCAATTCAAGTTCGTCACTTTCTTTGACCACCTCGGACTCAAGGCGAGGCATCGATGGACTCTGGACCAGGCCTGAAATCGGAACGGAAACGGTTGGTTGTTCAAAAGTAAAGGGCATCGGTGATCCGATGATCGGATGTTTTTAAACTTAGAAACGATGCAGGAAACACGGGCAAGTTGAACTGGACTTCACTTAACTTACATTGATTACTTAGCTTTTAGGCACCTGCAAGTTTTTTTTACAACGACACACACGACGGACGGTACACGACACAGTTGTTTTTACAACAACAAAAACACGAAAACAGGTGATAGACGAACAGAACAGGCAAGAGGAACAATAACACAACAAAAGAATTTAGGCTGGGTGTAATTAGAAACCCACAATACTAAGCATTCTTTTCAATCCAGAAATTCAAATTTTACACACAAACAAAATCTAAATTGACTGTTCGTCGCTTTGGCAGCAATTCAAAGTGAGAAAAAAAAACACGAACAGAAGCATCACAACACCACAAGACGGCACCGAGAGTTTCTTTACAAATTTCCGAGTTTTTTTACCAGATTTCGATTCCGAAGGTGAGAAAAACACGGCAGTATCATCTTCCAAGTCCAAGTCCAACTCCAAACTAACGGACACCAACACATCGGTCTCTACAACGCAACCATCGCTATGCGCTATATACAGAAAAAAATGACCGGATGACGTTCTGGCCTGAAGACCACGCACTTTCTTCTCAATCAAGTTTCGCACACCGCCACAAACAAACAAACAGGCACACAACACAGCGTTGTTGTTGTTGCCGCAAATCAGTGATCGTTGCGGAAAGGTGGACCCAGCGTAATATTGCAATGCACTGCGTGTTTGTGTGCAAACAAGCGTGTACTAGAATAGAAAGTGACCGGTCTTCAGGCAAGGACTTCGGAGCAAAAAAAACTAACACAGTTTCAAGAAAATTTTTCGAGCTCAGACAAGCGCCATTTTTTGTTGTTTATTTAATTTTATTTTTGCACATAAAGTTGCACAAAATCTATCCGATGCGATCTGCAGTATGGTGATTCGGTTTAATGCCAATCAGCGGCTTGCAAGGATGGTTGATTGTGTTTTTGTGTACACCCCAGTCAAGGGAGCTGTTTTCCGGTGATTTGTACTGGACTGGAACTTCAGCACATCCTCTTAAAATTCGGCAACCCTCAGCGTATCCATTCCAAACCACCAGCAAAACTCCGTCTGACAGAACGGGTCTGATAATCCACCCATAAAATCTCAATGTAAACCATCCAATGCAATCGTGTTCGAAACCAACCACAGGCGCCACAAAACTCGACGACAATAAACAACTAAATAAACAGCCTGCGACAACAGCAACCGTAACAAGAAGCGGCACCTTTGATCTGGCGCCTGACGGCCGTCGGCAACGCCACGACCGACATCGAGTTCGCGTGCGACTGTCGCAGCTTCTCGATGCCCTCGCTGATGAGCGCCTCCGTCTCCGAGGAGCTCTGCGGCAGCGGACTG
The DNA here is from genome assembly GCA_030248135.1 of Theristus sp. LFF4_11. Lineage (NCBI taxonomy): Eukaryota > Metazoa > Nematoda > Chromadorea > Monhysterida > Xyalidae > Theristus > Theristus sp. LFF4_11. The sequence goes on from JASANC010003128.1 coordinate 54,961, forward strand.
GTCGCCAAATGCACCGGAATCTCGCGGTCCGTGTACGGACACTCGTCGACGAAGAACGCCTCGCCCGTTTCGCCGAGTTTCATTTGCAGCGACGTCGGCTCGCCGTTCACTTTGATGTCGACCTGGTGGCCGAGTTTTTCGTTTTTTATTTGATTTGAAACACGCCGCCATCCGCCCCATCCCCGTTTCACCCCCATTCGAGATTCTAGTCAACAAAATGTATTCTGGAAAGGAAGCAGGGCTCTGCTGTCCGAAAACAGGCAAGGCGAAACCCGCAAACTGTGTGTTCGCAATATTACTGACTCTACAATTGAACTCTATATTGTCGGCAACCAGCTGATGTGTTGGTGATCACGTGTGTTGCATGCTTTCTGTGCAGCACACCGACTCCGCCTTCACAGCATCGCCTGCACAGAAACCCCAGCATGCGTCACGTGATCACCAACCAATCAGCAGATTGTCTACAACTAGAGAGTTCGCCAACCACCAAGAACTCACAATTTTCTCGCGACTATGCAACACGCCATATTTGCCGAAGCGAACGTGAAACGGACTGCCCATGAGACTGGCGTCCGGCTGCTCGACGACGATGACGTCGATGGCGCCCGTCAGAGTGCTCGGGTTCATCTCGTGGTAGAAGTTGGAGATGCCCGCCCAGATGCCCCACGCGTACTCCATGCCGCCGACGCCCCACCTGAAATGTTGAGTCGCTTGAGTTCTGGAAATGGTTTGTTTGTCCTGATGAAAGTTCCGCTGACGACACAGAGAGGCCGTTGTAGTTTAACATAGAAAGGCAAGTGCAACTCCAGTCCTACTCCTTTTCAATGGCACCATATCCTCATTGGATTCATTTAAAATTGATATGATCATCAGCTCTTAGCAGACACTCAGCTTTTTATGGCAAAAAAGCTAATCACGTTGGAAGAGCAGACATTGGTGAATCAGTTTACGTGAAAAAAACGGACTTTTGATGTTTCTTGATTTCATTCAGAGGCTTAGTGGCGTAGCACAAATGGACTACTGGCGCTGCAATCTGGCAGCCTGTGAACAACGAAATAATGAAGATCAGCAGATGGACGGACAAGGATTTCAGAACCTGGGGTCCTCTGACAATTGTTGTTTGCAATCAGAATGAAAACAATGAAAACGTCTTTGAGAGTTATACTAGGAACGGTTAAATCCAGATGTTTTTCGTCTGTTTGCCACGACTTATGTTATGCGTTGAAATAAAGAATCAGAATCAGAATCAAAATTTGATATACATATTGCAAAAAAAACCTTCTCAATCGACTCGGAGAGTAATCAGCCGGCGACGGCGGCGCTAATTTCAATGTCGATCCGGCGGCGAGGACTCGCGCTTCGGCTGCTGCTGCGACAGCGACGCTTTCGATCGACTGCGCTGCTGCTGCCGTGAATTTTCGATTGAAAACCCTCGGATTAGGGTTGTTAAAAAAAACAAAAATCGTCATTTTTGTTTTTTTTTTAAAAAAAAAAATTTTTTTTTTTAAAAAAAAATTTCAAAAATCAAAGTTGTGCTAAATCAATCAGGGAGTCCGAAGAACCACATATGATATGCAAGCGCCTCCCGAATGACTCCCATATGACGGAACTTTGCAGATTTTGTTTTGGTGACCTCAATTACCCCTTTTCCAAACCGTCACCATGCCTCTTCTTGTGTTTTGACCTCTAAAACGTCACTAATTGTCCCCAGCTAAACTAATGCTAAAGTGAAGACAAACATACCGCCTTGAAATTCGATCAATTCTTCTGATGGTGTCGCGACGACACGACACGAAGCAGCAACCAGACAACGTAGCGCTTGCAAACGGAGCAGCGAGCACAACCGGACGCTTTGCGAGGCGAATCGTCACCTTATCTGCATCGGAAATGGTAGGCCAAGCTTTGGGACGCTCAAAAACTTCATCGCAGATGTTGTCGAAGCGTAAAATCAGTCGGTAAAACGGTCCAAAATCGACTGCTAAAGGTTTTACGAGGTATAATCAAAGAAAATTTTTGTTGAACTTTCGAAAAATTGTGCCAAAATTGAGGTTTTCAGAGCATATTAGAGGAAAATTTTTCGAATTTTTTTTTTAAAAAAAAAAATCGGCATTTTTGTTTTTTTTTTAATCACTTTTTTTTTTAAAAAAAAAAATTTTCATTTTTGTTTAACAACCCTACCTCGGATCAGAATCGCAAACTTCAGGAACTTGGATTTCGAGCAAGATAAGCGACGATTTGCGTCGAGTTTTATTGTTGCCGCAGACGTCCGAGAGAACAGCAGTTGTGCTGCTGCTGTGGTTGTTGTTGTTTGCTGCTGGTGTTATTTTCGATCCGAGCTTTTGTTCGTCTTCGAATGGCCTTGTTGTTGTTGAAGACGGATCTGAAAAAAAACACTTTTTGGTCCTCTTGAAGTGACTAAAATTTGTCACGCTGTTTCTGTTTTTCAAACTACGTGCGGAAACGGAAGGAAAATTTTGCTGGTGGACTTGGAGAAACTGGAACGTCGTCAGCTGTCAGAAACAATCAGGAGTTTTCTTACTTATGCACGCCATTTCCAAAATCATTGCGACTCAAGAACACATTTGCCAAAAAAAAGATAAAGAGCCGCGCAGTGCGTGCGTGGCGCAGGCTTTTTGGTTCCCTGACACAAATTACTCAGTTTCGGCACTTGCGACGAAGCAGGCAGTGGCACTATTTGGCACAAGTTCTTCTGCCGCTGCAAGCTGCACGCACACGCAACAAAAACAGAAGATATTATTAATGTGTTGCTCTTCCTCAAAATTGTTTTTGTTTTTGCTTTTAAAGAAAACAAGTTTGGTGGAATTAAACCGGAGCTGGAGCCGACGTGCTAGTGATCCCAATGTTTCAACCCTTCAACCAATTCATTCAAAGCCGTAAGAGCTCTTCCTTTCATCCGGCCAGAATGCCGGATGGAAACTCAGCTGAGTGAATCCTTTCGAGAGAGAAAATCCAGTTTGTAGCTGCTTGACAATAACAATTTTAAAATCAAAAATAACTAAACAGCATAGAAGATGGAAATGAGCTGATGAGAAGAACAGTCAGTTATAAAAGATGTCAATAATCGAACCTTTTCTTTTTTCACAGGTCAAACTGAACTATGAACCTTTTCATTGTGTGCAAATGCAAAAATAAAAACTTATCTCGCCTGAAAGTTGAAAAAAAAATTACGTGAGTGGTGTAAACAAGTTTTTTTTTGTTTTTTGTGCATTACGAATTAATCTTGTAATCTTTTTTTACCCGTGTCGTGTGAGACGGAGACGGCAGTTTTCACAGTATGCAAAATTGAAACTGAATTGAAACGTTTGTACCATGTGTCAAACCAAACGGCAGAATTTTTTTTTATTTTTTGAAAAAAAGATAATTTTAAACCGCGTGGGTCGTGGGTTTCCGGCGTAGCGCATGTTAAAACTTTTGAAGTGAAAACGGTGAAGAATGAAAAAAGAATGAAAGTGATTTAAGAAACATTTGAATCTGACGAATCAGCTCGAAATAGCTTAGCATTTATGCAATTAACAAAATTAGTTTAGCATTAAAAATAGCTCATTTTGTAAGTCACTGCATTAACTTACCGAACAACCACACTATTAAAAAATCACGAGTCAAAAAAGCAACACAACAAGAATACTAAATCTGCTTTAGTTGTAAAAGCATGACAGTGGAGCTCAAACAATTTGCGTTGCTAAACTATTTTAAACACAATTACTAAGCTACTTTGTGCTTAATGGTGCAGAAACTGAATTTAAGAATTCAGAAATCGACAGATTTGAAGTATCCGTTTTCTCTTCTGCATTTTTATTACAAGCTCGAAAGCCCGTTTTTCACCGATCACGCGTAAGTTCGTGTGCAAGATTTTCTGCGTCTGTTTGAGTTTGTATAAAAAAGCAGTGTGCAAGACTTTTTGCATCTGCTCGTGTTTGTATGAAAAAGGGTAGATACAGAATCGTTTTCAGCGATCATGCGTTTCCTGCTGATGGCCGTTCTGTTGGTGGTCGTGCTGGCGTTCATTGCCACGGTTCATGCAGGTCATCGGGTTTTTATTACCCATTTTGGTAGCCTTTTTGGTTGCAACGGGAAAAGCAGCTGAAAGTGGAAATTCGTCATTCTAGATTCCTGCAACACCTGGGACCAGAGTCAGTGCCCGTACTATCCACCATGCGAGTGGGACGAAGAGCAACAGCTCTGCGTGACACCGTCGTGAACAGTGTTTCTGTTCTTCTACTGTTTTATGCCTTGTTTTATTGTTACACTGTTTGTTGATTTTGCCTGTTTTAGCTTTAAACTTTCTTATTCAAGGTGTTTTGTTCGTTTTTGTTCGAGCGGCAATAAAAATTAGTGAAAAAAGGTTCGAGGGGAAAACTACGGAAAAAATCTGAGCAACAGTATAAATTGTGAAAAAAAGGTTTGTGAAGGGAAAACTTCGGAAAAAATATACTTTTAAGATAGCTGCGACTCCATTATTGCACTATTCAATTCTAATGTGGCAATACAAAGTAGTCTATTGCAACTGTCGCGTCTGTAGCGCAGGTGTAGTGCTTTCGTTTACCGTTCTGTAGGTGGAAAGTTTGAACCCCGCTGCGGACAAGACACACAATGGAGTAACTAAAGTGACCAATTGCCTTATCGCCGGAGTTTGGTACCTTATCGTTTCCGGACCGCGCGCGACCAAATTAAAAAAAAACTGTCCAGAAAAATGCTGACTCTGAACTATGAAGTTCTCGCGTGTTCAGAAACGGTACCAGAAACGGTACAAGGACAGCCCAAGTAACTCTAGTTTGAACCAACCTTCCTTCGGTTGTTTAAAAGTAGTTTCTTCAAAATTGAGCGCGAGTTTTCCATTTTCGTGACGAGACTCAAGCACTTGAACCGCGAATATGCGATCCACCAATGAGTGTATCCATGAGCTCATCTATTTTATAAGTTTGATTTCGTAAAATTGATGTGATGTAAGTTTGTAAAATTTCGCACACCTGAAAAAAAAGAAACAGCCAATATAACAGCGAATGATTAATTTCATGGCTCATATTGCAAAAAACTGGTCTGTTTGCTCATTTAATCATGTTTTGATAAGAATTTCATCAAATTCTATTTACCGTATTACCTCTATTAAACCCCCATGGGGGTTTATTTCTTCAGCGACTTCTGGGGGTGGGGGTTTATTTTTGGGGGGGGATTATTTTTGGGGGGGGGTTTATTTGGAAACCATTTTTAGGGGTGGGCAAAATGGCAAAAATACCTTCCATGGCAGGAAGGAAGTCGCAGAAACTTCTACTTTTCACAGAGATTTCCTTTGGTAACAGCCTTTTGTAATGAAATTACCGCCAACTCATCCCTTTGGGGCCTTTGGTAGCACAATTTCACCAATGTCACTGCATTCAGCCACTGAATTCGCTAGGTATGTGTTTCAAACAGGTTTCTAATAAACCCCCATGGGGGTTTATTTTTGGGGGGGGGATTATTTGGAAACTTGTCGAGGGGGTGGGAGTTTATTTTTGGGGGGGGTTTAATTTTGGGGGGGGGGTTTAATAGAGGTAATACGGTATTTAACCAACAAGAACGTTCTTAGAACCTGAACCACGTGGTGCCGAGCCAAAAGCTATAAACACGAGGTTTTTTTTATCAATTTGTAAAACCGTAAAAAGGTTTTGCCCACGAAAAAACTTGATAAGGACAAGTAAACGGTTATCATGAAACGAACAAAAAAGTCAGCTGATCAAAATGCGACCAAACCAAGTTTCGAACACCAAGTGTTTTTGCAATAAGCAAGTCGCTAGTCGGAATTAAAATGTGGCCTTGACCAAATTTTGGCAAGTTTTTGACTTTTTTCACCATACAAATGAACGGGAACGAACACAACAAAACAGGTTTGTCGCAATTGAACGTGCCAAATTTTTGTCAACTTTTTCAGAATGGAAAAGTTGACTTTGGCCCACAAACAAAAAGTGTATTGTCTGCAACTGCTCACTGGTTGGCTAGGAAATGCCATTCGAGGAGTGCATCCATGTTTCCTGTACCTCAGTTTCTAGATATCATATGCAATTCAGTTGATTGGTTGGTGACATTTGATAGATTTTTTGGGGTTGAAAAAAAGAAAAAAAATCAGAGGTATCTGGATAATAATATCTGGCACTTGTCTTATTCGCTGCCGATGACTGGACTTTTAAAGTAAAAACTGATTCATAAATCATTCAAGTGCAAAAACTATGTAAAAAACTGTTAGGCAACAAGCACGTGGTCGAAAGCTCTCTGCCAAAAGATGGTAATCAGTCAAAAACACCAATGACGAAAAATGCACGTCAACTACTGAAAACTGTGCAGCAAATTCAGCTCGAAGTCAGCAACATCCAAAACAGTCCAAGTCCAAGCTATGTTCACTGACTACATATCGCGTTGGCGCAACCAATCATCCTGGCCAGTTCAAATGCAACCAATCAGCGGTGCTCGCTTTGCATGAAATATCCTGAGCACGTGATTGGTATTTTCATAATCTCCATTGACTTGTTTCACTGTTTTTGGTGGTGCCACTTTTTCTCAACAGAAACAACACCAAAATAAGATACCGTATTACCCCCATTAACCCCCCCCCACCATTAATCCCCCCCCCCACCAATAAACCCCCACCCCCCCGACCAGTTTCCAAATAATCCCCCCCCCCACAAATAATCCCCCATGGGGGTTAATTGGAAACCTGTTTGAAACACATACCCAGCGAATTCAGTGGCTGAATGCAGTGACATTGGTGAAATTGTGCTACCAAAGGCCCCAAATGGATGAGTTAGTGGTAAGTTCATCACAAAAGGCTGTTACAAAAGGAAATCTCTGTGAAAAGTATAAGTTTCTGCAACTTTCTTGCCTGCCATGCAAGGTATTTTTGCCATTTTTCAACAAAACCCCACCCCTAGAAATTTTTGTATAATAAACCCCCCCACCAATAATCCCCCCCACCAATAAACCCCCACCCCTAAAAGTCGCTGACGTATTAATCCCCCATGGGGGTTTATTGGGGGTAATACGGTAACAACAAAGTTTCTGGTTTTTGCCGTGTACGTGTATGGTATGCGTGTAATGTCTGTCTATGTGAACAGCTGATGGCACAGAGAAATAAAAAATGACAGAGATGGACTGGAGAGCGGTCAAAAGGAAACTAATAATTTGTTTCTCGTCAAAAACAAAAAAAAATCAGCTCCATTTAATTTTTGCAACTCATAAACTAATCCACGCGGCTGTCATGTTTCTTGAGGAAAAAGTTCTCCACTGAAAAACACAAACTGAAACACAATTTTTTTCTGCTTTTCAACCCAAAACCACACATCAGCCCACGTGGGTCGAACTGGCAGAGCAGAATAAACACAAACACACGCGACAACAGAAGTGGATGTGAGAGCGTACGGAAACTTTGTTGCAAGCGTTTTCGGTGAAAATGTGACAAGTACGGTGATTAAGGCAGAAAACTTTGATTGAATGAAAAGAGGGATGATGATTTTTATAATAAAAAGCATAACTCCAGCAGTGAACATCAGCTGATGATTGGCTGCATCATGCTGGTACGAAGGACCAATCAGCAGATGCAGCATTGAAATTCCATTTTACCCCGGCATGACCAATTTAGATGGCACACTTCAAAAAGTACGCTCAAGCTTTCATTGGTATCAAGTGGAAAAATAAGCGTGGCAACTTTTTGCAAAGAACCAATTTGAACAAACCCAGTACAAACGGCTACGTGCCAAACGTGTGTAGTTTTTACTGTGGAATATGCAAAAACCAGAACCAGCTGATGCGACCGACAGACGGGCATTTTGTGTTACCCACCCTTGTAAACACTCTTAAAAAATGCGAAAGATTATTTTGTTTCGCCAACAAAAGCGCTTCATAAACTTTAACTACTGCAACTGCGACTGAGAGATTTTCAGGTTACTGCGAGGTATTCAGACTTATGAAGAGGAGGCACAGTGGTCACAAGCTGCAAGCTTGGCCAGTGTTTTTTGTTTATTGTATCTGTATACAGCTTGCCGAGCGGTCGCACCCGCACACCCCACCAAGCATGATTCAGCCAACCAGCACGAGGCAGATTTCCGATTATTTGAATAGTTTCAGGGAAGAACAGAATAATGTATCTAGATAGCAAATTATAACCTGTCTCTACATGGCAAGCTCAAAACTCGCCTATTATCTAGATAGTTTTACCTGAATTTCGCTGTTGTTACGTGCGCGCATGTTAGCGACAGATGCACTTCGCTTGTTCGCACATCGTTACTTCATGTGTGTCATAACGTCAAACGTGTTGTCGCTGTCGCTATGTTGAGAGCAGAAAAAGGGGACCATAGCAATGTTTTGGTGCTCCGGTCTTTAGTTTTGCTGATGTTAGATTTTCATACGTTTTTATTGCAAAAAAACTATTAAAGTTTCTTCGTTTTCCACATTCTCCGTTCAATCCGTTTTTTATTCCACAATGACTAGCAAGCAATCAACAACAACAAAGTTAACAAACCGACACAAGGACAGGAATATCAGAAATTGTTCTCGCCAACCACTTTCATAAAAATAACAGACAGCAAAACAATGCCATGACTCACCATGTCTGACAAAAAGACTCAAATCAGACATCAAGACCAATCAGCGAGCCGCATTCCCCTGCGCAGGCTAAAGCAAATAAGCAGATTGCTGTTACAAGCGTGTTGCACGTCAAGAAACGAAGATGCAATGAGTATCAAGCAAGCCAGTCTGTACAAAAAACGAAGGAATAGTACAGTATGTTTCAATAAACCTGTCACTTTTTTCGCAAAATACAGAAACCGCGAAAGAAGACAGAACAGAACAGGGTTAGATAAACGAAATATTGCGCCACAAATGGGGTTTTTGATTTCGCCGACTAAACCCAATTCCGGTTCATTCTTCTTTAATTCAAAGTTTCGCGCGCTCTCTATTTTGCCAAAGTGTGACATGTTTAAAGAAATATACTGTAAATAAATGATGTCAATCACAATCAAGCTCGGACCCGCTTATAGTGCAACACCAAGTCGTTGGACAGTTTCCAGTAAAAATGTTTCACCGTACGTAAGTCGAGATTCGAATCGAGTTTCTGAAAAAAAACTGTCGAGAATTTTCAAAAAACCCAGTTCATTTGAAGATTTCACTGATAGTAAAAATGAATCTTGGCATCTTTGAGCTCCGTGTTTGTTTGAAGACCGTGAACTGCGCCAGTGAGATGCACGTGTCCCACCCACCCAAAACGGCTCCAGTGTGTTTGTGTGAAACCTGCACGGTTCTTCAGACAAAAACGTACCAATAACACTACTCATTGTAAAAAGACAGATTTACAAACATGTTGAAAAAACCCACTCTTGTTTATTAATTTTATTAACTGTTACATTGTCTAAAAAACCACAATTATATTTTTAATATTTGCGCCGCTGTAAGCGGTAGAATAAAATTGAATTGTCTCTTGAAAAAAACCTTTAAAAAACGAAATCGCAACCCAAAAGAACCGCCAAAAACCCGCCACCTGCTCATTACAGTACAACTCGATCACATCCTCGATGTTGGCGGGCAGCGGCGGCGCGGGCGGCACCTGCATTTGCGGGTCCATGCCGCCGCCGGCCGCGCTGCCCGTGGTGCCCGCCGGAGCAGCGGGGTGCCCGTAAACGTCCGTCTGCGGTGGCGCGTGGATGATCTTCTCCCAAACGTGCTCCATCACTTTGCGCATGGACAGCATGTCGGAGGCGGACAGGCGGTCTCTGCACAGAAAGCGGCCGTCACTACACAGTCGCATTTGTCTGTTTCAAGATAGAAAAACGGTAGCCTGGAAAAAAACGGGGAAAAGAGTTTCGCGGTAACAAAACAGAGCGGGCGGCAGCACTTTTCCTCCTTTCGTGACGAGATTGCCCCAGCTATTCCAGATAGCCAGTCTCGCCGGTGTCTTTGGTTCGCGAGCCTCTCGCCGGTGTCTTTGGTTCGCGACTGTGCCACAACACAGTGCACCATGTTCAGACATGCGCACTGAACAACTGATCTAAAAACACCGCACTTTTTCGTCGCCTTCTGTCCCATGGACGGATGCGGCAGCAGATAAAACGGCAGTTTCGTGTACTTCGGCTGCGTCCGCTGTTGCACGACCTCGCTCGCCCACCCGGGCACCGTCTCCGATAGCAGCTGATTCTCCGTCTCATTCGCGGCGTCCTTGCACAGCAGACGAAGGATGGTGCGACCGTTCGGCTCGCTGGAAACAAGCACGTTGGTTTTTTTGGGTTCGCTCTGGAACTGGAACGGAAATTGTTTGTGGGTCTCTAAAATAAGTCAGCCTAATGAATGGAATGAGATCGAGAAGGCCGATTTTTTTCATCTGCATTATTTGTTTCGTGAAAAGGTGGCGGAGGCGGAGTAATGTTGAATGGATCTTTGGAAAAGCCGCACACAGCTGAAAACTGACAATGCTGTTTCGAGCCCGAACGTAGTCCGAATGGAAATCAAATAACAAACTTCAAAACTGCATATCAATAAACGAATGAGATGGCCAAACAAACAGGTGAAAAGAAGAGTGAACATAGCAGTAGCTCGACGGAGAACAAAAAATCAACTATGAGAATTGCTAACCACAATATCAGCGGCGTATGGTCTGGCACCACAAAGTAGCCGTTTGCACAGCGGAGGTCGTAGTGAGGATTGTGGTCGTCTGAAAGCGAACAATAGAAAAAACATCAAAATAAAAGCTAAATCCGCAAAGAAACTAACTTAACGCGGCATTCATTAAGCAGTATTTGGTTACACGCGTAGCTTTCTTGAATATTCATTGTCCCAATTCAACCAATCAGCAACGACCGATCGATTCTTCCCCATTCCCAGTGACAAAAATAGTGAAAACCTTGAGAAATGACCCTTCCACCAACCAAGTGAAGTCTGTTCGACGCGCATCGTTTTCGACCAGTAAGAGAGCAATGCTTGCAGCATCAATGACCCGTAATTGACTGGGAAAAAATAGAAAAATAAAAATTGAGTGTAAAAATTCAAGATGTTCTAAAAATCTTCAAAGTACAAGTAAAAAGAAGTGAATAAAATCTAGTAAAGCTTCCGCTTTACCCGTGGCTCACGTGACGGTTAAGCCCGGTGAGTATGCACTCGGAGTTTCACACCTGAGGGTTTCATAAAAATCAATAAACACCAACACGTTCGCACCTTTCACCTCCTGCGACGGTGGATTACCGAGATTCGCGTCTTTGGACGATATCCACGCAGAGAACGCATCGTTTTCGTCCAGCGTGATTTGCAGCATCTGTAGTTTTTTTTAGTCCAGCATTTTTCACCATAAAGGCTGATATATAACCGCAAGTTAGCAAGTCTGACCACAACATAAACCCATGTTTCCATTCAGAAATCCATTTTCAGCCAGCAGATTGGTTGAAGATGGCTTGCTTGCTTTACTGCGACCAACCGGCGTTTGCGCTTCAAACAGAAAAAGCAGCCAAACAGTTCATGGTCAAACAAAGTTGCTTCGTACGTTTGTTCTCCACTGCTAGGCTCGGTCGCGAAAACGAATCAAGGTTCGGATCTCTCAGCTGATAGGTTGGTGATCATGTGATGCATGCTTTCTGTGCAGGACAAACTCCGCCTCCACAGCAATGCCTGCATAGAAAGCCTGCATCACGTTATTACCAACCAGTCAGCTGATGCCCTATACTTTAGAGTTCGACTGTAAAAAGAAGAAAGAACGTACGCCAGTTTTCAAGTCGACCGAAAACCAGCTCGGTACATACTGCTGTCTGCAGAGTTCCTTGCTCAGCGCATCCATATCGGCCGGTCCGTATTCACTTTTTCGTTTCGCCTAGGAAATGATTAAAAAATTCGAAAAGTTCTTGTTCGAAATTCCGTTTTGCATTAAAACTCAACTTCCGTAAAACTGAAAGTTTTCGAAGATCAACCGACATGTGAAATATAAAAGTACACATGTTATTGGCTCAAAATGATAATGGAACAACCAATCAGCGCGTTGCAGTGACAGTCTAATTCTATAAAATATTCAAGTAGCTGATTGGCTGGCGATCACGTGATGCATACATTCGGTGCAAGCCAAACGCCATCTCCACGACAAGAATGCCTGCACAGAACGGATGCATCACGTGATCACCATCACCATCAACGTTCTGTTGCACGTCTCACCGTCAGCACATCCCACAGTGCCACCTGGCCATCTGCATCCTTCGTTAAAATGTGCCGCCTGTCATTGAGCACCGTGTATTGGCGAATCGCAGGTGCACCTGGTGCAATGGAAACAGCTGCATGCATTTTGGGTGCGAACGTTTTTTATTGTTATTTGTCATGTTTTGTGACAGTTTCGTTATTTTGTTATCAGAAAACCTGTATGACAAGCTATATGAACTGATCGGTTGCATTGATCAAGTCGAGCCATTCTGTTCAGTTCAAGTGATCAGTTCTCTGATATATTGACACTGTAAGTCCGTGTCTGAATATAGCACGCGTTTATCACACAGAAACGTTTCGCAGGCACTCTCAAGCACACCGGCAGGCGCTGCCGTGATAGCGTCATGTTCGCGTGCATGCTTATTTGTAAATTGTGCTGTGCTGCGCAACATCATTTATACTCGAGTGCTCTTCACAGTTTCCGTAGTGACACTGTCCTTTCAGTACACCAGGATTTCCGCTTCAATTGGACGTATTGCCCCTTGTACTAACCTGCAATCACAAAGTTCGGCTCCTCCACCAATGGTATTTTGTCGGGCAACACAATCTCCTCCGCGTCCAAAACAGCACCAGCGTTGGTCAGCGTGTGATGCGCGTGCGGTGTTGCGTTTGATTGACCGAGAATACCTGGGCAATGCAATGCAGTCAGAACATCACCAACACCAAACACACGCCAGCATTTCATGTGGTTTCTAAAACGTCAAGTAGAAAAAAAGCGGACGTTCCTTTTTGAGTTGTCATCCACTCGATTAACGATCAGCGATAATATTCAATAGGAAAACTTTCAAAACCACAAACCACACATTAAACCAATGCGAAAACAATGCTGCTGGTATGAGCTTTTCTTCTGCTACCGCGACTCAACGCACGCCTAGATTCTAAACGCAGGTTTCACGCTCGACGCGCGCATCCATGAACGCGTTCGTGTTCGCCTGCCGCCAGCGCCTCCGAGTGAGATTCGTCTCAGACTCAGAGTTCACTTTGACGACATTGAACTGTCGCATCAAGAAGAACGAAACTAATTTCGTTGGCACGCCTGCAAGCGCACTGCAGTCGCCGACGCAAAGCAGAGGGTGGTCGATCAGTGAGCGGTTGGACAGACAGCGGGAAACGTCACACAGACGAAGTCAAACCGAACCGAACCTGAGCCGCTCGACAACGCGGCGCCGGTGGGCAGCGCCGGCATGGACGTCTCGATCTGCATCTCCGACGGCAGGGGCCAGCGGCGCAGCGATGACGTCATCGTCGCCACCCACATCTGGCGCTCCACGGAGAGCGGCGTGTCGCAAACGAGCAGCTGAGCGAGAAGCAAACGCGCAGTGATGACATTTGTCAAGGTAATTGGAATTTGAAGGTCTATTTCTGAATCATCAGATGCAATTATCTGTTTTTGGTTGGTAAAAAACCCTGGTCGGTAGGCTCAGGTGTATTATGCGGTTACCAAACTGAATAGATAACTCGGTGCGTGGTTGCGCGACATCGACACGAGGTGTCTAGTCTACGAGGCAAGAAAAACTCCACTGCTCCTCGAGAAAAACATAAACACTTTCGATTATATAGATATTTCGGCTGCCCACCCGGTGTTATAGCGACCACTGCAATCAAAATGACCCCTAGAAAAACCACAACCAACCCTAGTCACGGGCGCCTGTTCATTGAACAAAAGAATCGAGGAGTCCGGAATGTTCATGTCTGTCACAAACACCGACTGGTCCTTTCCGGCCGAATACACGAAACGAAAAGCTGAATCAACCTGAAAAAAAAACGTTTTTCTGTTTTTTTGACATTCGAGACGCTGATTGGTTGGCGAGGCGTGGCGAATTAACGAGCTTGGCAATTAGGAAGGACATGTTCTGGCGGCTGAAAGTCAAGGTTGTTTCAGTTATCGACGAAGCTTGGTCAGAAAACACCTTCGTGTTGCAAAATGCAAGGGCCGGGAAAAATTTTCCAAAGGTTCTCTGGAATTTGAATGGGTCAACAGAAATCTTTTGCAGAAAAGGAGTGGGCATATCAGGTGGCATGTGCCTTTCTTGAAGTCTGAGTTTGGTGCGCCACCACATGCGATGTAAAACTGATATAGCCAGTTGACTGGGGTCACTGAATAACTGGACTACAAAAACAAAAGGGCCATTCACGAAGCAGTGTTCAGTGACCGACCGTGTAGCTATGTTTCGACAACACAGATACGCGTCACTAAATGCTGCTTCATGAACGCCCGCTTAAGCAACTCACAGCCAACGTCCACACTCCACCTTCATGGCACCTGATTGTGCTGACGCATCGTTGTTGTCCAATGTTCCACAGTCTGACCGTCCCATCGGAGCTTGCACTGACACACTAGATTGGAAACAAAAAGGGATAAATTTGGTGCAAAACTACAAATCTGAACGTATGAGATACAGGAATCACGATCCATAACACAACACGCGAAAAACGGATGTTTACAAGTCAAATGACACTATTTCGGTGTGACAGGTTCACATCAACAATCAACAGAGAAGAGAATACACGCTCTTCAGACTAGCACATCACTAGACCAGATTGGGCTACCAGCACTTACTCACCTGAGTAGCATCCCTGTTCAGTAGCACCGCTCTGACGTTGTCGCTGTGCCCCTTGAGCTTGATGATTTTCTGGCAAGTTCTCGGATCCCAGACGCGAATCACTTTTTCGGTCGACCCGGAAATTATTAGCGAGCCGGCATTGTTCATGGCGAGCGAATAGATGCTGTCCTTGGTGCCCGTCAGAGAAGACGCTGCGCGATGGAATGTGGTGGAAAGTGATTGGTTGAAAAGGATGAGTTGAAAATGATACGAACACTCATAACGTTTGAGAGTTGACTGACAAATTCAAAAAAGAGAAAACTTCCACCGACTCACTGGTCACCGTATTATTGGACGCCGTCAACTGCGTCAGCGTACGAACGTCCCAGAGGAAAATGGCACGGTCAAAACCGGCCGACGCCACCAATTCGCGATCTTTCGCGTACGCGAGACACCGCACGTAGTCCTGGCAAAAAATACCACGAAATTTGTGATAATTTAGTTTTTTACATTCACATTGATGTCGATTGCTTACATGACCAACGGTATGAACAAACATGTTTTACGGTCTGTTCACATTGCGATAGCGATCTAGGATCTGGCTAGTTACTCAGACAAAACAAGTCGAAACAAAACCCAACTAATTATAATTAGTTCAGTTGTGTGTGGCTCGCCAACCAGCTTGTTGAATGGAACCCCGATACCCCACGGATGGTTATAAGCCAGATACAAAAGTCATGGGTGACTTGGATAAAATCTAGTTCAAAATCAAACCCACTCTGTGCGTTCGCAAGGTCGACATGCAGAAGCCCTTCTGCGCGTTCCACACTTTCACCGTTGTGTCGCTTGACGCGGAAATCACTGAAAAAAGTGTCCGTCTGCAATCAGAGACAATGTTTGTGTTTGTTGAAACTGGCTGACTTGGGCTGGTCAATGAATCATGCATGGCTAGAGAGGCTCTGCTAAAGTGCAACTGATCAGCGGAGTAACATTACCGTTTTTTAATCGACTCAGGCAGCGGCAGTTCAGCGAGAGAATTCTGAAAAAGACTCACAGTTCCGTCCATTACAGCATAGCACAATATCATTCACCCAGTCGGTGTGATGCTCCATCGTACTGATGAAAGGATCGGCCTGATAGAAAAAAAAATAGAAAAGATGAACGCTTCAATTCATCTCCGATGATACACCAACCTAAACAGTTCATGCAGAGTGGTGCAACTAGAGATGTAAGGGTCAAAAAAAATTTTTTTTTAATTTAAAAAAAAAAAAATAAAAAAAATAAGCATTTTTTTATTAAAAATTTTTGAAATTTTTTCTTTAATGTGCCCTGAAAATGCCGTTTTTGGCATAATTTTTCGAAAGTTCAACAAAAATTTTCTTTGACTTTACCTTGTCACTTAGTCTTCAACGCTGCAGGTGGTATTCTGGATCGATCTATCGACTGTTTTTAGCCTTGGTGAGTGATGATCGACTCGCGCATTGAAGTACTTGAGCGTCGCAAAGGCTAGTTCAACAAATTCCGATGCCGCTAAGGTGAGATAGAAGCAGAGAACTCACATTTACGCATCGTTTTTCAGGATCTCGAAAGGTCGAAATTGCACTGTCTGCCACTGCAAGCGTAACTTCGTTGGTTGCTCGTTGCTGTTTCGCCTCGTGTCGTCAGCATTAGGGATGGAGCCGGTTCCGGTCCGGATTCCGGATTCCGGCGCCTAAAATTGGATCCGGATCCGGTCCGGATTCTGGCGCAATTTTGCCGGATCCGGCCGGAATGGCCGAGACCCGCGAATTAACCAGTTGATTCCTCCGTTTCAGAGCTGTTCAATGGTTTGACAAATTTGTTTCGGTGCTTTGTTGGTTTTGTTGTTGTGCATTTGACATGTGATCAGTGAGCGTTTCTTTAGTTTAGTGTTCTGTTCAATGGTAAATGGTTCACTGCTTTTGTCTTGAGTGGTAAACTTGTGTGCAGCATTGTCCACTTTAAAAAACGTGGCTGCCAGCTTTTGGCCGACGTTGTTGATGAACAGTAGCAGGTTTTTTTTGAAATCAGCCATCTTCGTTGGTTATATTCAGTTAGCTGTCAAACAGTTGCTTTTTTTGTGAGCTCCAGAACACCAGCAATTTTGGCGACGTGTGTTACCGTGGGTGTGCGGGGGTGCCGTGATCCCCTAAAACCCGATAACCCCCCCCAACGACGAATCCATTTCAATGGTGTTGCCCGCCGTTTGCGCACTGAAGCAGCGCATCGAACAAGTCGATGCGAGTGGCATTGGTACGACGAAAAAACGCTGCTGACCAGCATCGACACACACTTCCGTGCGCGTTTCCACAACGAATCCAACATCATTGCCACGCACGTTGATCCGCGATTCAAGAATACTGCAGTCGTCTTCGAAAATGAAGGCGCGCGCGATTCGTTGTGAACTACTTCACATTGCAAAGAAAATCTTGAAACGATCGGAGACGCCCACAAACTGCGACGATACATCCGAGATCGCGAACAACGACGATGATGAAAGTGAACGCGAGCCCGAACCAAAAAAGAAATCGACTGGCCTCTACGGAGGCATCGAGTTTCACGCTGCGCGACCGCGCAACCCGTCAGGCGAATCCAGTCTCGAAGACGAACAGAGATGTGCACGGGGGGTACTTAGGGGGTACCGGTACCGGCAAACGTCGCGCGTCGCGCAGGGCCTGGGGGCTACGTCGCGCAGCGCCTCGGTCGGAGTTGAAAGAGACAAAAGTTTTACACATGAATCTGAAAAATTACATCGAAATCGATTGCCCATGTCGCGCATTTATCAGTCAAAATTACGGCCTGCTATTGTGCTTTTGTTGTGAGCTGCTGAAATTGCTGTGACTGTGAGCAATCCTTTTAATTCACAGATGTCGCGCAGCGCCTCAGGTGGAAGAGACAAAATTTTCACAAATGAAATAAAAATTGCTTCAAAATTTTTAAATTCGAAGATTTCAATTTACTGACTGTCGTGGTATCCTTTAGTAGCTTGCAATGTATTTGTATTTGAAATCGCGCTGCGCTTGCAGATGGTAAGCACATTTTATTCCGCAAATGTGAGTTGCACAGACATTCAGGTTTTCTTACGCGAAATCGTGCGTGAATGACGCAAAATAATTTGGTATGACGCAAAGAAATTGGTCGTTTCGGTCAGCTTTTTTGATTCTCTCAATTTTCGAAGATTTCAAGGGATTGTTTTTAAGAAATTTGGCGCCCAGATTCAAAATTTTTCTGCGCCTCCGGCGCAGGACGTGAACACTTTACGGTTTGTTTGACAATGGCGATCACGAATTCATCGTTCGTTTATTTAGATTATTCAGTGTTTTGCTGATAACGGTTCGATTGAATCTAAGAATATTTTTGTTGTTTTGAATGTATCAACGATCACTTGGTCCATCTATCTCCTACGTAAGCTTTTTGTTCGCACATTTCTAAACATCTGCGTTTTTTAACACGTGAATAAATGTCATAGACAGCAAATTACTTTGGATGACATCCAAAAATCGCAAGGTAAAATGCGTTCTCAGGGCTTAATTTTTGAAAATTTTCTTCGCTACGCGAAGACGTTACAAATTACCGTTTTTTTTCATTGAAATTGAGAGTCAACGCCATTTTCCTAACGAAACACAGAATAAACTTCAAAAATATAAATGTATTTGTATTTGAAATCGCGCTGCACATGTAGAATGTGACACTAAATTTGCGAGAAAAATGTGGAGGTGGGGTCGACGTCGCGCAACCACCCGAGCCGGTACCAGCAAGAATTGTCCGGCGTGCACACCTCTGAAGACGAACAACGCGGCGAAATGAGTATGTACGAGTCGGATGATTTTATCGACGAACCGGACAAAAGCGATCTGATGCTAGACTTTTGGCGGCTGAACTCGTCTAAATACCCCAAACTATCGACAATCGCGCGCAGATACCTGGCACCGCCACCAACAAGCGTGGCAAGCGAACGAATGTTCTCTGAAGCCAGGCAGGTGTTTGTGTACAGCCGATCTTGTCTGTCAACTCAGAACGCCGAAAAGGTCATGTTTCTGAATGGAGTGTTGCCAGCACTTGATTATCCCTAGGCAATGTGAATTTTGTCAGTTGTTGTTGTTGTAATTTTTGGTTGATTCACGTGCTGTGTCTTGCTGACTTTGTTTTTGTGTCTGTGCTGTTTTATGCTGAAAATGTGATGAAGAAGCGATGAAATGTGCGTAGATGTTTTTTTAGACATAAAAAGGCCATTCCGGTCCGGATTCCGGCAATTTTTGCCGGATCTGGCCCGGCCGGAATGGGCTTTTGCCGGATCCGGCCCGGATTCCGGCAAATTTGCCGGATCCATCCCTAGTCAGCATGATCACACCGGTTTGTTGTTGAACTTGTTTCCGTGTTATTTGAGGTGAATTGAGAGGCAAAACACGAGACGTGATGTCGTCGGTGGGAAAATGGGGTCGCCGAAACCAAGTCTGAAATTTTCACCCTCCTCCCATATGAGTGGGGGTCATATGGTAAGTCGGTGGCTCCTCAGATGGTGATATTCGGACTCCCTGAAAAATTCTGAACAACTTTCATTTAAAAATAAATTTTAAAAAAAGTTTTTTTTTTAAAGAAAAAAAATAGAAAATTTTTTTTTCTTGACATCTCTAGGTGCAACTGCTAAATGCATCTCTATAGTTCGTTAAGGAGAGAGCTAGGAAACAATCGCAATTGTTCAACTCGCTAAAAAAACTAAACCCCGTTTCGTAGAGCTGTGTTCAGGCCATTTGAAATAGCTCAACGAACGTATCGCCTGATTTTCAAACATTCAAAGGACTTCAACTTCAACTTTATAGGACTGGTGTCTGTTTTGCATCATGATGTCTCTCAAACGTCAGGTGACGAACGAACCATTCCAAAATCCAAATAACCCAAGCCGGGGGGGGGGGTTTACAAACGGAAAGACCAAACCGAAAACATAAAAAAATCAAAAAAATCAAAAAGAGCGCACTCGATTTTTCGTGTTCCAAATGCGAATGACGGAGTCGCAGCCGCCGGAGAACAAGCGCTGCGTGTCGGCGTCGTACTGAAGGCACATGACGCCGGAGCGATGCTTCGGCTCCGACTCCTCGCGCACGACGTACGAGATCTGAGCGATGAGATTGAGAAAATGAACGAAAAGCAGCGTTTTTTGTTTGACTTTTTGCTTGAACAGAAGGAAAAACAGGAGTGTCTTTTCTTTCCAAACGAACCAACCGACAACCAAGCAACAAACTAAACCTGAACACGCTTCGAAGCGGGTGGCATTGTTCTTGTTCAGCGTTCGTGTCAATTTAGCGCGGTCGGTCGCCGCGCCTCTTCACTCTTCAGATTGGTCAAGAAATGTCGGCGACCGCCCGTCGGCCTTGTGGCGTCGTCGTGGCTAGGGTTAGGGAAAAAAAATCCGGATTTTTTTTTTAAATTAAAAATTTTTTTTTTTTAATTTTTTTGCAAGTTAGGTTTGTTCGAAGCGTCTCGTCGAGCTGAGTTCATCTAGACTATTTTCAGAACGATCCGGAAAACTATAAGAGCGAAAATCGTGTTTTATTGAAATTATGTCCATTTCATAGAGGGAAAGTTGCATTTTCAACAGTAAAACAGGACAATTTTCGACGTGTACTTGAATATTGAACCGTTCTTAGTTGTTACTCTTCAGAAAATTACCAAAATTTGACTGTGTTCAAAAATTCCTGTTTGCTGTAGCTAAGTCGGCAACCCCTGTCGACCCGGTCGCCCCCCCCCAAGACACTTACTTTCAGGTTCAACCAGCTATGCTATCTGCCACATGGCGAGAGCCCACTCTTCAAATCATCGTATCGAAAACACGTACCATGATTTCGCGATCACGTTGCGGGCAACTGACAGACTCAAGTTTAACACGTTAGTTTAGCTCAGCACGCAAGTTTTAACATGTGGCCATGTTATCGGGTATCTGAAAAACGGTCGTGTGATGTGGTATTAACCAACATCTCCGCTCCAATTGTTTCCATTGTGGACCTATAACAACGCCAATCAACAAAATATCATGTTCATCTCATGGCCTACCACCGACTGAAAAAACATGTTCTAAGTTGCAAGAAAACGATTTCTGAAACGATATTTCAATTCAGTTAAGTCATTTCAACGCTAAAAATTGACTCTAGAAGTCATCCAAATCGAAAAACATGGAGTACGTCGGTCAAAATGACCAAATAATGACATGTACCTAAGCACACAAAGAAGTTGGGAAGAAAATTTGGTTTGAACTTTCAAAAAATTATGCCATAAATCGAATTTTCAGAGCAAAGTAGAAGAAAAATTTTTCAAATTTTTTTTTTAAGTTTGAAAAAAAAATCCAAATTAAAAAAAACGAAAAAAAAATAAAAAAAAAATTTTTTCAAAGCCCCTAACCCTAGTCGTGGCGTGGGCCCGTCGTTATTTTTTGCTGGAAATGACATGGAGCGTAGGGTTGTTAAACAAAAATGAAAATTTTTTTTTAAAAAAAAAGTGATTAAAAAAAACAAAAATGCCGATTTTTTTTTTAAATTCGAAAAATTTTCCTCTGATATGCTCTGAAAACCTCAATTTTGGCAAAATTTTTCGAAAGTTCAACAAAAATTTTCTTTGATTATACCTCGTAAAACCTTTAGCAGTCGATTTTGGGCCGTTTTACCGACTGATTTTAGGCTACGACAACATCTGCGATGAAGTTTTTGAGCGTCCCAAAGCTTGGCCTACCATTTCCGATGCAGATAAGGTGACGATTCGCCTCGCAGAGCGTCCGATTGTGCTCGCTGCTCCGTTTGCAAGCGCTACGTTGTCTGGTTGCTTGCTGCTTCGTGTCGTGTCGTCGCGACACCATCAGAAGAATTGATCGAATTTCAAGGCGGTATGTTTGTCTTCACTTTAGCATTAGTTTAGCTGGGGACAATTAGTGACGTTTTGGAGGTCAAAACACAAGAAGAGGCATGGTGACGGTTTGGAAAAGGGGTAATTGAGGTCACCAAAACAAAATCTGCAAAGTTCCGCCATACGGGAGTCATTCGGGAGGCGCTTGCATATCATATGTGGTTCTTCGGACTCCCTGATTGATTTAGCACGACTTTGATTTTTGAAATTAAAAAAAAAATTTTTTTTTAAACAAAAATGACGATTTTTGTTTTTTTTAACAACCCTAATGGAGCGGTCAGGTCAGACAGAATACATTGTGCAAAACAGCTGGTCGTTTGGTGATAGCCCCAATTAGGTTTCGATTTTTTTTCAACTTTTTGCTCAAAATTTTTTTAATCGGGATTTTTTTTGATTAATTTTTTTTAATTAATTAAAAAACGAATTTTGGCCATCAAAATTGTACTTTTATCTGAAAATGCGTTTAAGACACTTTCCACAAAAAGTGTCATTATGCTTTTTTGCCCAGAGTTTTGTTTGGACTTTGTTTTTGGCAAAATATTTTTGACAATTTCTACTTTCAGGTCAAAGATCGACTAGCAAAGTCCAGATACCGATAGAAGCTTCTGCAATTGCTTTCATAATCATGAGCTCGTGAATGGACTACAAAGCAGTAAATTACCTTGTTTTTTATGCTTCAAATTGGAGGAAACCTGTTTGTCAACTCTTGCGTGTTGCCGATTTGTCGTCTCGAAGAAGCGCGGCGTTTGTCCATCAAGAACAACGTGAACCGGTGCGTTTTCTATCTGAAGTATTCAAGAATGAACTCAAGAAACGTCTGAATCAAGGTTGTTATTGTTGTGGTTGGAATTTTAGGCAATGTTTTGAGCCACGGCTAACCCAGAAAAGTGTACAGAACGCCGTCGAGCAGGGTGCTAATAGAGGTTTCTCTGTCATAAACTGCCCATACACCCCTCGGCGGGGCTCGATCCCCCGAACGCACTAACAAGAGTCTAACGCGCTACCACCAGGCCCCGAGGGTGACAAGTAGATGATACACACTTTGTTTGCCGCAAAACCAGTGCTGAAGATCGCTGCGCTGCACTTGATGTTAGCGCATCTTACATCTTACCCGTATTACCTCTATTAACCCCCCCCAAATTAAACCCCCCCCCCAAAATAAACCCCCCCTCGACAAGTTTCCAAATAATCCCCCCCCAAAATAATCCCCCATGGGGGATTATTGGAAACCTGTTTGAAACACATACCTAGCGAGTTCAGTGGCTGGTTGCAGTGAAAATGATAAAATTGTGCTACCAAAGGCCGCAAATGGATGAGTTAATGGTAATTTCATTACAAAAGGCTGTTGTAAAAGGAAATTTCTATGTAGAGACTAGAGTAGAAGTTTCTGCGACTTCCTTCCTGCCATGGAAGGTATTTTTGCCATTTTGCCCACCCCTAAAACAAATAAACCCCCCTCCCCCAAAAAATAACCCCCCCCAAAAAAATAAACCCCCACCCCCAGAAGTCGCTGAAGAAATAAACCCCCATGGGGTTGTTTTTTTGTCTCTGTTCATTTTTATTTACCTTGTTAACAATAACCTGGGCTTCGTCTGACACAACTGTAAACGTTGGGTGTTTCTTGCGATGCAACTAATCAGATTTTACGTACTGTAAGCTGCTGAACACAGAACTCGTGTGATAATTTCGAAAACCAGCTGTAAACTGCCTGATGAGCAGTTTATGTATTATGAATTTATTCAAACGTGTCCGGACTAAAATGACGTCATTTGCTTTCAAAACGCCCGTTTAAAAAAGGGCAGACACTCAAATTTCAGTTTGGTGTGACTGATTCGACATTCACCATTTGTTTACGGGAAGAAATCGGCTAAACGGAAAGTCGGGTTTGCTGTGAACGGCAAGCGCATGTTTTGCGGCACATGACGTCATTTCAGTGGGACACGTTTAAAAAAATAGGTTATACAATGGCACAGTTACATTGTACATTGTGCTTTCGCCGTGGACCTTTCGCTGTTTGTTTAGTTTAGTTTAAAATTCATACCAAACCACACCTTTTTTTCCGAATTTTTTTTCGAATGAGTTTTGAAATTCAAACAGACAGAGCGACTTGTTGGCGCCCTTTTTTTGCAATTAGCAAAAATGTGCTTGACAATAAAAAAGTGCACAGCAAAATACCATCCATCAGTTTAACCTGGGTGCGCTGCTAGCCAGCCAGTAAAAAGAAAGTTTTTTTCAACGTTTCCGGGCGCACTGACACAAAAAGCGCTACACTTTGATGTTCGAAAATCCACCGGTTTTAAGGCCGCTTTTTAATCAAACAGACAGAGCAACCTGCAATTTGCTCCTTGTTTAGTTGCAAAATTATCTGTGTGTGCGGTCGAACCAGTTTTTAAACAAAAAGTATTCGGCAAAAGAGTGTATTGCAACATACCACACCACCTATCAAGTTTACTTGGGTGGGCTGGTGCCCCCACCCCCCATGGCCATACATCAGATACATAGCCAGTAAAAGTATAAGTACATGTATAAGAACGTGTCTGGGCGCACACTGTCACCAAAAGTCCACACCGGTTCAAATGTCGTTTTTTTGTTGTCCATAATTTAAAGTGAAGTGCAACAACAACAACTGGTTTGAAAAAAGTACCTACAACATGTAATGTGCTTCCAAGAGCAATCAGGTGATGCGCCACGCAAATGCAAAAAACGTTGGTGGGCTGCGGACGCACACGCTCCGAATATCTAGACTGGGACACGGACACAGAATTCAGAAAAACTAAACGTTCAACCGCACCTTGTGGCTTTTCTAGTGTTTATTTCATTTCAGACTGAGTATTATGCCAACAGCAACAGTCTGCTAAACATCTGCTGCCCAACAAAAACACAACCATGTTGACCGTCAACTGAGTTTGCGTCGCATTATTGCATGCGCCAGAACGAAACCATACCAGAGAACAACACGTTTAAAAAAATGATTGCAACTAATTTGCTGGTCTGTTATCTATGCGCTTGCCTGGCTTGGTATTTGATCACTGATGAGACGCATGTGGCCATACTGCTGCTGACGACAATGCTGGCCGCTGGACTCTTGGCGCTGCAAGCAACCAGCACTGACAGTAGAGAACAACGCAGCCACTCTTCTGTTGCGGCCACTTTTCTGGTGACAATTGCCATCAGCTGCTCGCGGTTGGTAAAATTTGACAACAACAACCCATTGGAGTCCCACATCAGTTTCATGGTGAAAAAATTATTTGCTCTTGGGTGGCTGATACCGACGTGCTGCCTGGGCTACACAGTGGTATTGCGGTTCAAATATGCGTTCTTCCCGCGACCAACCGTTCGAGAACCCGCAAAAACGGACGATTCGACTAAACTGCCCGGAGTGACGATGCTGATCGCCACTCGCAACGAACCGTTCGACGTCTGCAAGATGACGTTCGACTCTGCAGACCAATTGCGCTATCCGGCAGAGAAGAAGGAGATCATTGTGGTGGACAACAGCGACCTGACGCATCCCGACTACCAGCGGTGGAAAGCGTACGTGGACGAAAAGGCTGCGTGCAGCAGCTGCAGCGCATCACCAGAAGGAACACCGCTGTTTCAAGACACGTTTTCTAAATATTACCCCGTACTGAGAGAAAAGTCGATTTTAACCAAAACTGATTTTTGAACTTTGAAGCCACGGTTGAGTATTTGGAAAGAGCCGCAGCATTCGGATTATTGAGGTGACGTTCTTTGAGTGCACCATGTCTTTAGGAGAAGTATGCGGTGTGAAAGCTTTTGAGGATAGATTGTATTGTCCAAACTGCTTGTGAAATAGTCAACTACAACTAAAAAAAACTGGTTATCAGTAAGCTACATTAAAATTTAAAAAAAAACCGTAAATGTGTCTTGAAAAAGCGGGCACCACTCGCTACAAGTTCGTACATCGCGACGGCACCGACGGCTTCAAGATGCGCAACCTGGACATTGGCATGGAGCACGTGAGCAACGAGTACATTCTCTTTCTGGACGCCGACTCGACCCTGCAACGCGACACCCTGCGCGTGCTGATGCCGGAGTTTGTGCACGATCCGAGCCTCAGCTACGTCAGCCTATTGATGCGTTCTACAAACGAGAATTGTGGCAGCCGCTTTGCGGTTGTCTGCGCAATGTTCATGAATATGTGGCGCTACATCACGACGTTAGTTGGAGTCAACGGATTTGTCATATTTCAAGGCCACAATGGCATTTGGTCGAAACGAGACTTGCGCGCGATTGGTCCGTGGCTGCAGTGGCACCGTGGTGAGCCGATGGTCGGCGAGGATGTGCTGATGGCCATTCGGGCGCGTCTGAAAGGCTACTATGGCAAGAGCGTCTTCTACGACAGCGGCGAATGGTGCCCGACGTCGATGAGCGAATTTCAACGAATGTGGCTTCGTTGGACGTATGCACACATACAGACGGCACACAAATATTTCCGTCACGTTTGCAGTTCACCAATTCCGCTCCAGGAAAAGGTTGACATTCTTGCGCTGATGGTCTCACACATCGCGAATCCGATCATGTTCTTTGCCGGACTCTTTGCTGTGCTACTCGTGACACTTCTGCAGTCGCATCCACAGTCATTCGTCTATTGGTCCGTGCAGTGCGCAATTTCAGGGCTGCCTGTGGCATTTGAAGTGATCGGTTACATGATGCACAGAAACGAGCACCATCGCAAGGTATCCGTGAAAGCAGCGTTCAGCTTGTGCTCTTCGCTGGCGTACATCTGTGTCGGCTTGATTGTGGCGAATATCCTGACGACGTGGGTATCAGCGAAGGCGATGGTCAACTACGTCTCGGGACGCCCGCAGGGCTGGAAACCAACCGGCAAGTCTGCCGAGGCGGCAATCAGCTGGGTGGACGTGCTCAAGAGTTGGCCGGGTTTGATCGCGTTTGGCGTCGTCGGCACGGCGTCGGTGGCTATTCGGCTGGCAGTAAAGTCACTGTCCGACTCCACCATCGACTGGGCGCTGTTTGCGAGCCTGATTATGCCACTGAGCTTATTTCTGACAGTTTTGCTGACCGTCCTGGTGTACGGACGCTCTCGCATGCTGCCCGGCTGCGACGTGACGCGAATGTCCGTTGAACCGGCTGTTCACCGGGACGTGCATGTGTTTCCGGTGCATTTGCACATGTAAGACAACGAAAAAGAACACGGGAATGTGTGCATTTTTAGTGCAATTTGATTTTTTTAAGTTTTACTTCATTATATCGTTCTTTTTTATCAACCTGTGCATGCGTTGATTTATTTGCTTTTTTTTGTTGGGAAAAAACTTGTTTTTTTTCATTTCTTGTCACAAACATACGTACAATCATCCTTTGTGCATTTTTTGGTGTTGTTTTTGACATCTTAACAACGTTATATGGGTAGCCCACCACTGCCCTCCAGCTTCTTTTGCTATTCATCCTTCACAATGAGCGACGGCTGACGTTCGGTTCGGTGGCAAGCGAATTTTGCAATCAATTTTGTTTGATTTGATTTCAATTTCAGTGGATACGTTTGTGTTTATTTTGGGTTCAAGCTTTGGGAGGGATTGGTTTTCTATTGGTGATAAAACTCGTCAATCAATGTTATTCCTTAATTGCCTGAAAGCAAAACGTTGTTTGGAACAGGATATTGCTCTATCAAAAACTCTTGAACTGTAAAGAAAAGGATGTTGCCCCAAGACCACATCAGTACAAAACTGTACTCTGCTCTGAACAAGCTCGAAGGAACATGCCAACACAAGCTATGAAAACAGTACAGTATGCAAAAAAATCAAAAGATACAATGAAGTACTTTTTGCTGTAATTCCCTCCTCGAATGTGACGCACTGCTTTTTTTTCTGTGACTGTCTATGTACTTTTCAGTAGGGTTGCCACGAGACATGTCTCGTCTCGTCATTTGTCTCGCTCGGACCCATTTTTGCTGTATCGTGTATCGTCTCGTCTCGCCAAATTCTCAAAATAGGCGTATCGTGTATCGTCTCGTACAATGACTTTGCGTATCGTGTATCGTCTCGTCTCGTGACTTTGCGTATCGTGTATCGTCTCGTCTCGCCAAATTCCTGTCTCGCGGCAACGGCATGTCGTGTGAAAATGTTCATCTTTCTGTGTGTTACCTACCATTGAGCAAAAGGAAATGGTTGTCATTCTGGTCAGAAACATAGAAATTCCGAGACGACTAGATACGAAATTGGTGCGTTGGTTGGAGTGCAGCCGACAATTTCGGCTTTCGTCGAAATGATCGTGATTTTCTTGGACTTCATGATAGCTTTCGTGGCTGCGTTCGCCTTCATGGACGTGTTTGACGAACTGAACGCGGCGGGAGCAGACGCATAGTTTTGATTTGATTGTTGTTGCTGTTGTTTCTGTTTCCGTGAGTTTTTCTGGTTTTTCTCCTGTGTGAGTTTTTGTTGTTGTTTTTTTTGCTTTCGCGTGTCTTTTTGTGTGTGGCAATCAATTGCGGAGTAAATAAATGTGTGCGCTTTGATACCTCAGGCATTATTTCCAAAAAAATTCACAAATTACTTGTCTCGTCTCGTATCGTCTCTTTATTTGTCTCGCTCGGACCAATTTTTGCTGTCTCGTGTATCGTCTCGTCTCGTGACCCTGCGTATCGTGTATCGTCTCGTCTCGTGACCTTGCGTATCGTGTATCGTCTCGTATATCGTCAAAAATCCAAAAATGCTGTATCGTGTATCGGCTCGTACAATGACTTTGCGTATCGCGTATCGTCTCGTCTCGCCAAATTCCTGTCTCGCGGCAACCCTACTTTTCAGCAGTCGCATTGATTTTCCAGTTTCAGTCGTCATCTTCAATCCCAAACAGCTCAACTTTTTTCCAATGATCAAATCAACAGTATCTTCCAAATCGTCAGTGACCAACACAGAAACTTCGACTAACACGCGATTTGGACGACTTTGAATTAAGACTTGAAAAAGCATCGACAAGGACAATGACGATGGTAAGTGCGGCTGTAGCATTTCTGCTACACGATTGCTTTGCGAATGGCATCAAGTGCATGCACTGCCGCATCGAGAAGGGTTTTTTCTGCGGGTTATACCTGATAATCACGATGCAACCACAAAGTCATCAATTTCAGGATAGCCAGAAAATTAGCCTAAGAACTGAACAAAATCTTCAGGTACTGCGGAATGTCCTGTGGCGTTACTGTACCGATCCACCCCCTCCCCCAGAAAAATTTCTAGTTGGCGTACACGTACCTAAACAGGAATAAACCAAGCAGTAGCTTTACCAAATTCGAAAGCCATATCATATGGAAATAAAAACGCTTCGTTTTTGCGTTTGTTTGCCATCCCGTCGCTAACGTTTTCATTTTTTCTTTAAAACAACAACGCCGCCCACCGCCGCACAGCAAAATAATAAGTAAAACATTCAGAACTGTTGTCTCACGACGATACCATCTGTTCCACAATCGTGACGTGGACGCTGATGCAGCAGTGGGCGCTCAATGCGTTAACGATCACTTGTTCCACAGTTTGTTCTGTTGTACAGAGGGTATTCCGATACCAAGTATCATTTACAAGCATTGTGAGATGAATCGCTTCGTGATTTTCCATGTGCTCGTGCTGGCACTTGTTGGTACAACACTGACATATTCAAGAAGATGCGCGTTTTATCATCACACTTTTTTGAAATTAAAACGATGTGTTCTGCCATATACTAATGTTACACTGTACCCTAAAAAATATATGTCCCCGGTGTCCGAATTTCTGACCGCCCGGGTGGTGTCCTGTCCGCCTAGTGTCCCACGTATTGTTCTTTTCTGTGTGGTCTCCCGAATATTGAACAAAGTGGCAACACCACGCTTGACGTTTTGGGCAACTTCTAATCCTGGAACACGGATACCGCGACAGATACCCAGTCCAACAGGGCACCGGACACCTGCTCGGGCACCTTTTTAGTGAGCATACGAGTGCTCCGCAGTTTGCATTGTAAAGTCTTTCATATAAACTTCCTCCCATTTATAAGACCCCCACCCAAAAGTGGGCGCAGTGTCACATGGCGGGAAACCAAAAAAAATCAAAATTTTGACTTGGTCGAAATCCTACCCGTTTATAAATAAGGCCGGACTACCAACTAATCTTCGCTTTATAATACCTCCTCCCACTTATAAGGCTGGCACACAAATTCCTTTTTTTCCTGAAATTTTCGTTTTTCAAATTTATAAAAGGAGACCTTATGCAAGACTTTACAGTATGTCTATTGTGTCCCTCTGGGATTCCTAGTCTGCACAGAGCGCTCAATGACGAGAAACGCGAGTCAGACCAGTGGACGAAGGCTGATGGTCAACCGGCCTTGAAACGGTCGAATCAAGACGAACAGCTGAACGAACCATCGAGATCCGCACAAGCAAAACGATCCATGATGGCAGCCCCAGAGCCATACTTGCACATACCGACACACGGTGACGATGAGTGAGGTGTATGGTTTGATCGTCAGAACAAGGCAGATACTGTAGTGCAGGTAAATGCGAACGCAGAAACATCCTGTTTCCAAAAAACAAAACTGCTATAAAGTCAGCTCTGCTTCTTTTTTTGTTACTTTAGTTTTAGGTTATGAAAGCGATCGAACATTCATTTTTATGGAAGAAAATGTCATGGAAATGTCCAGAAAAACTGAAGTGAAAATCTTTCGCGTTTCTGTTTTTTTTATTTGTGATTTGCTGTTCAAATTATTTTTCTAAGTTTTGTTTAATTTTTTTGTGGCATTGTAACCAGAATAAACGCAACGACGACGGTTCTCTGGATCGGACTTCGCCAACGACATCGCTTTGAAATTCCAAATAACGGTTTTGCACGGTTTTCAACACTTTTCAGCTGAATATTGCGTAATTTAGACACGTTTAGCTATCGCTGCAATTGAACAAAGTTTTCTGCGGTTTCCACAGACAAAAATACAAAAAAAAACAAATAAGGCCCTCATACCGCGTCTGTCCTCATAAGAACTTTTACGAAATCAAAAATGTGAACTTTTGGTTTCCCGTCTTGCGACGACATTTCGTCATTTTTGGGTTTTTTCGTCATTTCGTCATCAAAAGAAACGAAATTTCGCTCGCTCCTTGAATCCTGAAAAATGCAATGTTAGATCATCCATACTGTGGCATATACTCCATTTTTCAGACTTGACACCAACAACAGCAGGTCTACGTAACCGTTATTGGCCAACAAAACACAACCATAGCGTAACCGTCAACAGAGTTTGAGTTCCATGCACCAGAACGGAACCAAACATCGACCATTTTCCAAAAAATGATTGCCACCAATTTGCTGGTGTATTACTTGTGCAGTTGCACTGTTTGGTACATGATTACGAATGAGACACACGTCGCCGTGCTGCTGCTGGCCACAATGCTGGCCGCTGGACTCTTGGCGCTTCAAGCAACCTGCACTGAAAGCAGAGAACAACGCAACCATCATACGGTCGCCGTCACCTTCTTGTTGACCATTCTGGTCTGCTACTCGCGTCTGATCCCGCTCGACAGTGGCAGTCCGTTGCTGGAGTCCGTCGAAGCTTCTTGGAGCAGCAGTTTTCTGATAAGAAAATTGTTCGTTCTCATCTTGCTGCTGCCGACGTACTTTTTCGGCCACATGGTGCTGTGGCGCTTCAAATACGCATTCTTGCCACAGCCGGTGTACCGACATTGATGTCCAGCTACTGGTAAACTTCTAGCCTGGATGTCTATGTTGGCGGTGACTTCCAGGTGCTGCCGGTGATTTTCATTACGGAGTTGAAAATCACAGTTTTACAATGTTTCCACGACACGTATACCAGACTGCTGAGCAGGCACGTCACACCAGAAGAGAAGACGTACCAACATCTGAGATGTACGGTCACCTCACACTGATACATGTCATTTTGTGTCCCATGCGATGCATGTTGTTGTGAATCAAAACAATATAGACGATATATGTTACTCGGACAACCAAAGCATCTGAAAGTCACCAGCAAACGTAGACTTACAGTCTGGAAGTGGTACCGCTAGCTGGACATCTCTGTCGTGACACCGGCCGTCAGCCAACCGCCGAAGATTGACGATTCGACTAGGCTACCCGCTGTGTCGATGCTGATCGTCACTCGCAACGAACCGTTCGACGTCTGCAAACTGACGTTCGACTCTGCAGACCAACTGCGCTATCCGGCAGAGAAGAAGGAGATCATTGTGGTGGACAACAGCGACCTGACGCATCCCGACTACCAGCGGTGGAAAGCGTACGTGGACGAAAAGGCTGAGTGCAGCAGCTGCAGCGCATCACCAGAAGGAACACCGCTGTTTCAAGACACGTTTTCTAAATATTACCCCGTACTGAGAGAAAAGTCGATTTTAACCAAAACTGATTTTTTGAACTTTGAAGCCACGGTTGAGTACTTGGAAAGAGCCGCAGCATTCGGATTATTGAGGTGACGCTCTTCGAGTGCACTATGTCTTTCGGAGAAGTATGCGGTGTGAAAGCTTTTGAGGATAGATTGTATTGTCCAAACTGCCTGTGAAATAGTCAACTACAACTAAAGAAACTGGTTATCAGTAAGCTACATTAAAATTTAAAAAAAACCGTAAATGTGTCTTGAAAAAGCGGGCACCACTCGCTACAAGTTCGTACATCGCGACGGCACCGACGGCTTCAAGCCGCGAAACATGGACATTGGCATGGAGCACGTGAGCAACGAGTACATTCTCTTTCTGGACGCCGACTCGACCCTGCAACGCGACACGCTGCGCGTGCTGATGCCGGAGTTTGTGCACGATCCGAGCCTCAGCTACGTCACCATGCTGATCACGTGCGCAAACGTGGAGTGCGGCAGCCGTTTCGCGGCCGTCTGTGCCATGTACATGAACATGTGGCGCTGTCAGATGTCGCTGATTGGCGTCGGCGGATTCGTCGTGTTTCAGGGGCACAACGGCATTTGGTCGAAACGAGACTTGACAGCGATTGGTCCGTGGCTGCAGTGGCACCGTGGTGAGCATGTGAGGATGTGCTGATGGGCATTCGCGCCTACTTCAACGGCTTCTACGGCAAGAGCGTCTTCTACGACAGCGGCGAGTGGTGTCCCATGTCGATGCACGAGTTCGAGCGCATGTGGCACCGCTGGGCGTACGCACACATGCAGACGGCGCACAAATACTACGCGCTGTTCTGGAGCGCATCGGCGCCGTTCCAAGAGAAGGTCGACATCATCGTCATGACGCTGATGATCATAAATCTGCCGATTTCACTGCTGCTCCACGCGCTCTCCGTCGCACTGCAGGGCGTCTGGTTCGTCGTGCTGGCGGTTTTGTTTGTGCCGATGGCGTTCGAAACGATCGGATGCATCGTGCACCAGAGGCACCGGCGTCTCCGTGGCACGTCCGTGTCCGTCAAGTGTGCGTTCGATTGGCTGAGTTGGATTGGCTACGTCTGCTTCGGTGTGCTCGTCATGAACGTCCTGATAACGTGGATAACGGCGAAGGCGATTGTCAACTACGTCGCGAGAACGCCGCAAGGCTGGAAGCCAACGGGCAAGTCCGCTGAGGCGGCCATCGGCTGGGCGGACGCCTGCAAAGGCTGGCCGGGCCTGCTCACGTACGGCGTCGTTGGCATGACGCTCGTGGGCGTTGCGTTCGCAGTCAACCAGTCCAACATCGACTGGCCGCTGATCGTGTGCCTGACGCTGCCGTTTGTCTCGTTTCTCACCTCCGTGCTGTCCGTCCTGGTGTACGGTCGCTCTCGCATGCTGCCCGGCTGCGACGTGACGCGAATGTCCGTCGAGCCGACCGTCCAGCAGAATGGTGTGCATGTGCAGTTGCATATGTGAGGTCAACGGGAAAATACGTTGGAGTGTCTGCATTTCTAGCGAGCAACGCCGAATTCTTACTTCTTCATGTTGTTCATTTTTTAATAACATGTACGTGTTGATTTACAAGCTTTTTTGCTGAGAAATAGTCATTAGCAGTATGTACAACTTGCGTCATTACTCAATTTACAAATTATTTTTGCTGAATATTAGCAACAAACATGCTCAGTCACTCTTGTATTATCACTTTTTCAAGCAATACAGTCGTCGATTAAACTGAATCAGTTTAGTGCAGTTTCTTGTTGTTGTTGTTTTTTTCCAAGTCCTCATTAATTTCAATAAAGTTCTTATCAATCCACTCGAGCTGTTCCTCCTGTTCTTCGTCCACACTGACCGTCTGTTGGCGGTCTGTAACGCGAATTCTCGCGTTGCCATCATCGTTCTTGCCAGTTGGACATTGTTTGTTGGTTTTTGAAAGTTTTCCGAAATAGCCCTCGGCGGCGAGTAGGCGAACGAAAATTCGATAATTGTGAATGGTGGCGAACGAGGAGCCGGTCAGCCAGACGAGACGCTCGAAAAGACTGAAATGAAAGTGGGCGCCGGTCAGTGTGACGACCACGATCACCCAGAGCATCGGGAGCACGCGGAACGGGATGAACGTCACTGAAACACACGGCAATAGAAGCTGCACACGTCTGCAAGTTGCAGGTGCAGGTGTGCTGAGGTGC
>JASANC010003131.1:0-28054 GCA_030248135.1 Theristus sp. LFF4_11
TTTCTCTGTCAAAGGGCTCGATCCCCCGAGCGCACAGACTGTAGGCTAACGCACTACCACTGCGGAGGCCACGAGGAAGACACCTTGTGACGAGTTTACCCTGCGTAGCTGCCTGCGGTTTTGGGTATTTTCCACAGCAATGAGGAATCTGAACTCGAAAGCGCGTAAAGAGGAAAGGGAGAACGCCGAAAGCAATGACAAGAATGGAGAAAACTTTTAAATGAAGCACCAATAAAACGTTACAGCGAAAAGACTCTCGAAGCTCGAAAAGCAGAAAAAATATATTGCGGAGAGATGAAAATGCACTTTTCATATAGCGAGTATAAATGTGCTTCGCTGCTGGTTATGCAGGCAGAGAAAGCTAAAGTGCTCGGAAAGGTTCTATGCCACACATATACGGATGTAAAATGTTTACCACATGGCCTGCCCGTGTTATTCCGTACATGGCCAGTAAATAGATAACCAGCTAAATCCAGTTTTTATTCGTTGCGAACGTTGAGCATTTCAGTTATGGATATAATTTTGTATCGTATTGTCGAACAAAAAAAACTTTTACAAACAGCGCACACTGGGTAAAAATGTTCC
Organism: Theristus sp. LFF4_11; assembly: GCA_030248135.1. Taxonomy (NCBI): domain Eukaryota; kingdom Metazoa; phylum Nematoda; class Chromadorea; order Monhysterida; family Xyalidae; genus Theristus; species Theristus sp. LFF4_11. The sequence goes on from JASANC010003131.1 coordinate 586, forward strand.
AATTGTTTTGACATGTCACGCTAAAAACGTCCGAATTCGTGTCCAGAGTCGTGTCCCGCCCCCGCGTCATGTCCTGTCCCGGAAAAAAATTTAAATAAAAAAAACTTATTTATTGGACATTGCGTCGGACAGGACACGACGCGGTACGGACTCGCCCTCGACACGAGTTCGGACAGCGTTTGGTTGATTTCTTTAAGAAAGAAACAATGTTGTTTTTTTGAAAGAGACACAGGTCACAGACACAAAGAATAGGCTGTGGGCACAAAAATATTTTTTTGCAAAACTCTACAACAAGTTGTTTGCAATATAAAGAAAACACATTTTTGGCGAAGTTTAGCAAGCATGAACGCATGCAAAAAAACGTGGCTCATTAAAATTTGAAAAACAAACAAACAAACTGTTGACAAAATCGCCATTTATTTCAAACAGTCACATGATAAACAAACACTATCAAGCAAACGGCTCACGATGAACAAAAACAACAAACATGACTTTCGCGCAAATGTGAAAACATCAACGCAGGCGAGCCGAACGGACAGAAACCCGGAGACATAAATCGCTTGAATGTTGTTGCTTAGAGTCTGGATCTGGACAGTAGCAGCACAACACCGACACGACAACAAAACAAAAAAAACATTAAAATAATAAGTTCAAAACCAGCCGACCGCCAAGGAAACTCGTGTGGAAAAAAATCCTAAATCTGTGAAACATAAGCGCACGCACATGCAAGTACGGTGTCTGCTGTTCTTGACCAGAACTGTTTATCTCAAAACCGTATAGATAAAATTACATCTAAGCAAGTAGAAACTCAGAATCGTGATGTATGATTTTGCAGTAACCCACCCTGACAATCAGGAACGTGTGCAGCACATCTGTGTAGAAACCAATTGCGGTAGTGATTACTGTAATTTGTGTTTGCCCAAATTTTTGCCAAATAACTGTCGTTTTTAGTATTTTTCGGCCGCTGCTTTTATCATGCGCATGCGCGAGCGAGCGTCAGCGAGCGGACAGCGCATCACGCATAATATGAGCCGTTTTCCCCTCGCGCGCGTTTTTCAAACTTTCTCGCTGCCCTGCAGCGAGCATAGTATAAGCCACAAACTTGGTTCTGTGCACACGAAACGAACACCCAAAGTTGTGCTTGGAGCCACGAAAAAAATTTTATCGGACAACTTTTCATACGCTGTAGACACGAAAAACCTATTCTGAAAATCGTGTTACTTCTTTCTCTTTGTATTTTTTTTCAGATATGTAATCATGTCCATTCGCGAGCGAAGCGCAGCGCAGCGGACAGCGGATGAGACATAATATGGCCCGTCTGTCGCTCGCGCGTAAATTCCAAACTTTCTGTGCCTCGCATTGTGAGCAAAAAAGGAGCTGAGAAATTTTTCTCCTGCACACAGGTAGGTAATCCATAGGTATGCTGTGTACACTAGAAATTTTTTCGTGGCGATCTTCTATACACGCTGTGTGCGCAAAACATCGATTCTGAATTCGCTGTTTCTTATTCTTCTATACCCCTTTTTTTCGGTCATGTCATAAAATGTGTACGCAGTTTCAGTGATACAAAGAAAATTCTGACTGTTATGATAAAAAGATTTCCTAAGGTAAAATTTGCCAAATTTTTCAAATTTCGCATTCATTTTCTTTTACGACGCTCCAAAAGGTTTAAAATTTAGCCTTTTTGCACAAAATGACGAAAAAACGCGTATTTTGACGTGTATTTGCGACTTCTGCGCATGAAACAAACCGTTATTTGACAAATCACAAAGTTTCCGGGGTAACCAACAGCGGAGAGTTTGAATTTGACCTTTATTTTTAAAAAAATAAAGGAATAGCAGTTAAATAACTAAAATCGTGACGATTTCGGGCGAATCGGCCGTGGAAATTGGCGAAATCGGTCCAGAAACGAAAAACAAGAAAAGAGTGTTTTCCAGGGTAATTCAATGCGCTGATCACGAATTTTGGGTTAGTTTTTTTTATGTGAGCAATTCTAGATGCTGAATCGTGACGATTTCGGGCGAATCGGCCGTGGAAATTGGCGAAATCGGTCCAGAAACGAAAAACAAGAAAAGGGTGTTTTCCAGGGTAGTTCAATGCGCTGATCACGGATATTGGGTTAGTTTTCTTACGTGAGCAACTCTAGATGCTGAATCGTGACGATTTCGGGCGAATCGGCCGTGGAAATTAGAGTTTTTACCCAGAAATTAGAGGCCCGACTTTGCGGTGCCTCATATATTCCAGATTGATCGGATAGCGCATGTCGTCAACGCGAAAATCAGAACGAAAACGAGCGCCTGCAGTGGCATTCAGTCCAGAAAATTCAAAAGCGACAAAACAATCAAAAATAATGCCGAATAAAAATCCTGAAAACAAAAACCCGGAGTCTGAATCTGCAAATGTGAATCAAACTTTATTGCGACTGGTTGATCTCGTGACAAAACTACTTGAAGAAATGAAGCAGCAGCGTGAAGAAAATGCGACTTTGCTTCGGGAACTGAAAGAGTGGCAGCAGAACTCGGGCAAAACTTCGGATGAATCAACAATCGACCCTTCGTACGGCCGGCCACCGGCGCATTTGGCTGCGCTGCCCCCCTGACACTCAAGAATTTTTCAATATCGACCAAGCGGCTCGCCGTGACTTCGCGACGCAGGATGAAGTGACGCAGCGGCAGAAAAAGAAAAACAATTGCGTCATTGAGAACCTGCAAGAAGAGCAGCCGCCGTTCACAGCAACTGAGGCAAGTCGCGGCGACCCGGAACTCAATCCGGAACTGGCGGCGGTCAGAGCTTTGGTGGCGCAGCTGGGCGGAGCGCCGACGTCGGTGCGCGAATGTTTTCGGATGGGCTCCGTTGCAACTTTTGCTGACGCGACGCGTTCTGGTGGTCGGCGCACTCGACCTCGTCCGCTCAAGGTGTTGATTGACGATGAGGGGCGCACAAAGGAACTGTTGATGGGCAAGGACGCAGCAGCGGCGCTGAACGCAGGACGATCACAGCAGACAGCTAAGTGCTTTGTTCGAGCGGATCTGACCCATGTTCAACGGGTGATTGACTTTCGTGCTAGGGACGTGCTCCATCATGTTCGGGAACGGTTCAGGGGGAGGGGTAGGACGTTTGTGCTGAGGGGATCCGGGACTGATGCGCACGCCATCTACGAGAGGGTGCCCAACAGTTCTGGATCCGGTTGGCGCATGCAGTTCTATTCTTTCCCCTTCGACATCGGTCTCACTGACAGGATGGATCGCGAGCTGTCACAATCTGGTCCAATCCCCGATGGGCAGGGTTAGGTCCGCGGCTCTCTTGTTGGCGTGAATGGAAACAGACCGTTACTGGGAAGTGAAAATAAAAAATTGTCTTTCTATTTCTGTAACGCAAGGTCGCTACTCTCTTCGGGTAGACGGGAGGCTTTGGAGTGGTTGACTGATGTGGATAGCAAATCTACAATATACATCTTTGTGGAAACGTGGCTTGACTCAACGGTTTCTGACGCAATTTTAAGTAAAAATGGAGATTTCCAAGTGTTTCGATTAGATCGGATGACGGGAACTCGAGGTGGTGGGATCTTATGTTTAGTGCCAATTGGGATTAATGCGACTTTGGATATAGCTAAAACTCACACGTGTGCAGATTTTGAATTTCTCAGTCTCAAATTTTTTATCAATAAGAAGTGCTTTGGCTTGGGAATAATGTATCGTCCACCACGATTGATTACTTTGGGGGGAAATTCCTGGAACCTGTTCTTGGAGACACTCCGAATTCAATCTGAAGTTGGTTTAGGAGCGTTTATTTTCGGGGATTTTAACTTTCCCGATGTGTTTTGGGATACCAACTTGAGAACCAACATTTCCAAGGTTAGTCGAGAATTTGTGAACTTTATGGCAGACTTAGGGTTAGAGCAAGTAGTAGATAAACCGACGAGAGGACGAAACTTTTTGGATCTCGTTTTTTTGTCGTCGAAATGTTTTGTGGACCATTTGGAGTTGGCAAGCCCCTTTGGACCGGATGATTCGTTCAGCGACCATCAATCTATTAGACTCATTTCTGCACTCACTATTTGTCCGAGTAAGAAGTCCCATATGACACGATTTCGGGACTTCAAAAAAACCAACTGGGATGATTTGCGTCATTTCCTGACGTCGCAAATTTCACCAGATCCGCAAAATGAGCAAGGCGAAAATGTACTGGGTAGTTGGTCCCTGTTTTTCAGGAATTGTCCGGATGCAACTTCCATGTGCTGGAAGTTCGAAGAAACTTGTCGTTTCCTCATACGCTCTTTTGTTCCAATCGCTAGAATATCCAATCGATCAGGCAGACAGCAAACCTGGAGCCCAGCTCTTCAACGGCTCCTGAATACTCAGATGAGATTAAAAAAACGGTTTAAAAACCCTTCCAAAAGAAACATAAACCAGTTCTTGTCACTCAGAGCTGTAAATAAGTTGATTAACAAACGAAGACGCCGCGAAGCATATCTGGCCGAAAAATCTGCACTATCGAGCCCCGATCCAAAAAAATTTTGGACTTACGTAAAGAGTAAGTTCTCTGACAATAACACTCTTCCAGTGTTAATGGACAAGAACGGAACGCATTTGTTTACAGATAAGGAGAAGGCTGATGGGTTCAGTGAGTTTTTTAGCTCGATTTTTGAAGAGAGCGAGACTCACGATAACACCCGATTGGATAGTATTGCCACGCGTAGCACACTCAGTCATTTTACCGAAAGGGAGGTCTTCAACTCACTTAGACGACTAAAGAATAAATCATCAGTTGGTCCAGACGCAATCCCAGGTATCTTCTTGAAAAAATTGGCTGTTTTTTTTGGCCGAGCCTTTAGCTTCGATATTCAATGCGTCGCTCTTCTTGTCGGATGTTCCGCCAAATTGGAGATCCGCGATCGTTCAACCAATTCCCAAAAAGGGACGTAGTCCAAACCTTGTGGATTACCGCCCTGTGTCATTGACATCCAATTTGTGCAAAGTCTTCGAGGGCCTATTGAAGGATAGAATTTTAAAATTTTGTGTTGAAAATTCGGTACTGTCGCCATTTCAGTTCGGCTTTCTCCCTGGGCGTAGCGTTGAAATACAGCTATTATGCTGCTTGAATGATTGGACACGCAGTTGGGATTGTAATTATCCAGTTGATGTCATTTATCTAGATATTTCTAAAGCTTTCGACACAGTGAATCACAAAATTCTTCTAGAGAAACTGGGCACCTTTGGATTTGATGAAGTTTTGATTCAATGGGTTGGCGCTTACCTCCGCGAGCGTTCACAAACAGTTAAGGTAGGTAGAATGCGGTCAAAATCGTGTAGGGTGACTTCAGGAGTTCCTCAGGGTTCAGTCTTGGGACCTATCCTTTTTGCGCTATTCATAAATGACCTCCCATCAGTGATAAAACACAGCAAGATGTTTATCTACGCTGACGACGTTAAGTTATATAAAGAAGTGTCGTCTGACTACGACCGCTCCCTACTTCAGGAGGACATAGATGCTATAAATGATTGGATGCAAAGCAACAAGCTCAAACTCTCTGTAAACAAAACTGTTTGCTTGCATATTCAATCGCGTCTCAACCCTGGTTTCAAATACTACATAGATGGGAACGAAATTGAGCATCAATCAACGGTCAGAGACTTGGGAGTCATCATGGACAGTAATTTAACTTTTAAAGAACACATTACAAGGGTTGTAGCTAAATCACGAAGTGGTTGTGGGTTGATGTCTAGATGTCTCAGAGTAAAAACCCAAAATCTTCAGCTGAAACTGTTTAAAACGGTGATTGTTCCAAGATTAACTTTTTGCCCCAGCGTCTGGTCGCCGTCGTTGATAGGGGACTGCAGAAGAGTAGAATCCGTTCAACGAAGTTTCACCAAATACGTTCAAGGAGTTGATTTAGGTGATAGTTACCAGAAAAGAATGGACGACCTCCAGCTTCTGCCGCTTTTCGTCCAGCGCATAATTTCAGATTTAATTTTAGTTTACAAGATTCTCACACATAAATGCCATATCCCCGAGTCTGTGGAGTTTTTTCAGGTTCACGAAGGAGAAATTGGCACCAGGGGTCACTCTCTTAGGTTGAAGGTTCCGATGGTAAATACGTCCATCCGCAAAAATTTCTGGGGAACGAGAACTGTTGTTCTCTGGAATTCATTGAGTCAAGCTACGGTTGCCTCCACTTCAGTCACTACTTTCAGGAAATCTCTGTTGCTGAGAGACTGGGACCTTGTGCTGAAATTCGCTGAAACAAAATACTCGACAATTTTGATATAAATCTACAGGAGAGTCCGCTTCCTACCCGAAAACTTCCGCTTTAAAGGGATGCGTCTTTCATTCGCGCCAATCTCAGTCTCAAATCAATTCATTTTAATTTTTTGTATTGGAGTTCCGCCGGCTTGACCCTGTCTGTCCAAAAGCTTCTCGCTTCTCACGAACTTTCAATGTAAATTACAAATTCTCCTGCCAACCTTTCTCATCAACATCTTCAATCACAAAATTGGGTCTATAGTATCTAATTTTCCATCTCGATAGTTCCAGACAACTTGCCCCAAACGGTCGAGATTGTGACAGCCGCTTACTTGATTTTGCTTCATTTGTGTGCTCGTGCCCGTCAGTGATTTGCTTTGTGTACGTGTGCTGCGACAGCTATGAACTTCATGCGATGTGGTTTTTCGTAAACCAGCGATTCGACGAACTCGTAATTTACCAACCAGATTTATTTGTCTTAGTTTTTTTTTCAATCAGCAGTTTCAGTTTCAGTCTGACTGTCGGAGTCGGATTGTTTTGTTTTGTGTTGTGTTTTGTTTTGTTTGTTTTGTTTTGTTTTGTAGTGTCGTGTTTTGACTGTGTTGTAGTCTTTGAGTGTTTGTTTCGGTTGACTTTTTTCCTCAGTTGTGTTGACAGTTCACTTAAAAACCGGACATTTTCATGTCATTTCCTTTCTGATTCCACTTACTTTGAGGCATTCTGTTGTTTTAACTTTGAGGCGTTTTGTTAGGCTATTGGATCATACAATTGCTTTGTTTTGATTTGCTTTCAAAGAAAACTGGAAATCTGAGAGCGAAATAAAATCAATCAATCAATCAATCAATCAGAAATTGGCGAAATCGGTCCAGAACGAAAAACAAGAAAAGGGTGTTTTCCAGGGTAATTCAATGCGCTGATCACGGATATTGGGTTAGTTTTCTTACGTGAGCAACTCTAGATGCTGAATCGTGACGATTTCGGGCGAATCGGCCGTGGAAATTGGCGAAATCGGTCCAAAAACGAAAAACAAGAAAAGAGTGATTTCCAGGGCAATTCAATGCGCTGATCACGGATATTGGGTTAGTTTTCTTACGTGAGCAACTCTAGATGCTGAATCGTGACGATTTCGGCGAATCGGCCGTGGAAATTGGCGAAATTGATCTAGAAACGAAAAACAAGAAAAGGGTGTTTTCCAGTGTAATTCAATGCGCTGATCACGGATTTTGGGTTAGTTTTTTCATGTGAGCAACTCTAGATTTCGAATCGTAACGATTTCGGGCGAATCGGCCGTGGAAATTGGCGAAATCGGTCCAGAAACGAAAAATAAGAAAACTGTGTTTTCCAGGGTAATTCAATGCGCTGATCACGAATTTTGGGTTAGTTTTTTTACGTGAGCAACTCTAGATGTTGAATCGTGACGATTTCGGGCGAATCGGCCGTGGAAATTGGCGAAATCGGTCCAGAAATGAAAAACAAGAAAACGGCGTTTTCCATGGTAATTCAATGCACTGATCACGGATTTTGGGTTAGTTTTTTTTTATGTGAGCAACTCTAGATACTGAATCGTGACGATTTCGGGCGTATCGGCCGTGGAAATCGGCGAAATCGGTCCAGAAATGAAAAACAAAAAAACGGTGTTTTCCATGGTAATTAAGTACACTGATCACGGATTTTGTGTTAGTTTTTTTATGTGAGCAACTCTAGATACCGAATCGTGACGATTTCGGGCGAATCGGCCGTGGAAATTGGCGAAATCGGTTACAGAAACGAAAAATAAGAAAACTGTGTTTTCCAGGGTAATTCAATGCGCTGATCACAAATTTTGGGTTAGTTTTTTTACGTGAGCAACTCTAGATGTTGAATCGTGACGATGTCGGGCGAATCGGCCGTGGAAATCGGCGAAATCGGTCCAGAAACGAAAAACAAGAAAAGGGTGTTTTCCAGAGTAATTCAATGCGCTGATCACGGATTTTGTGTTAGTTTTTTCATGTGAGCAACTCTAGATTTCGAATCGTAACGATTTCGGGCGAATCGGCCGTGGAAATTGGCGAAATCGGTCCAGAAACGAAAAATAAGAAAACTGTGTTTTCCAGGGTAATTCAATGCGCTGATCACGAATTTTGGGTTAGTTTTTTTACGTGAGCAACTCTAGATGTTGAATCGTGACGATTTCGGGCGAATCGGCCGTGGAAATTGGCGAAATCGGTCCAGAAATGAAAAACAAGAAAACGGCGTTTTCCATGGTAATTCAATGCACTGATCACGGATTTTGGGTTAGTTTTTTTATGTGAGCAACTCTAGATACTGAATCGTGACGATTTCGGGCGTATCGGCCGTGGAAATCGGCGAAATCGGTCCAGAAATGAAAAACAAAAAAAACGGTGTTTTCCATGGTAATTAAGTACACTGATCACGGATTTTGTGTTAGTTTTTTTATGTGAGCAACTCTAGATACCGAATCGTGACGATTTCGGGCGAATCGGCCGTGGAAATTGGCGAAATCGGTTACAGAAACGAAAAATAAGAAAACTGTGTTTTCCAGGGTAATTCAATGCGCCGATCACGGCTTTTGGATCAGTTTTCTTATGTGAGCAATTCTAGGTACTGAATCGTGATGATTTTGGGGAATCGGCCGTAGAAATGGCATAGGAGAAATTGGCCTAAAAAACGAAAAATGAAAAACCTGAGTTGTCCGGGGTTTAGAAGAATGTGTGACCAACGTATTGTGATTTTGGTCCGACCTTTGGGGCTTATGTAAAAGTCAGAATATTATCTAAAAATGCGGGAGACGCATATAAAAGGAGGAATATGGCCTTGTGTAAGCAGTGAAAGACTTGGCTCGACAACGCTTTTCAAGTCTCTGATGTGGTACACACGGATGCAAGTACATAAGAGTCATATTTTTGCGCCGTTTATTCTTTAGTTCGGTTGCAAGTGGCAGCCCTCGTACTCCTTCAAGGCAAGGTCTCCTTCTGTGGCTATGACTCACCGGTTTATCCTGTCACAAGAGTTGTTAAAAAGGGTGAAAATCAACGGAAGACAACACTTTTTGCACTGGTGCTGCTGTATGCACAGCGGTGCGTACGTTAGCAACAACGACAAAGCTACATGCAGCAATGTTTTGCAATCTCTGATGTTTCTGTTTTTTTGCACAGAACTTACAGTATAGCCGATTAAACATGGCAGCTGTTTTCAGGGTGCAACGAGCGCGCGAATTTTGAATGAAAGAAAAAGAAGTTCAGAAACCAAATTGTATGCCAAATTTGACGCGTTTTTTTTAAACTAATGGATTATCCGTATTATTCTGTTTATTCTTTCTCCCTTGCACACATGATTGGAAATTATGTTGACATTTTTGAAAAAGACAACTCCTAGTCAGCGACTAATCCCGCCTTGATGGACTGCCTCATTTATTCGGCCATGCTGTACAGAATTTCGCACATGATGTGATTTTAGACTAAACTGAAGAGGACAATTGAAAAATATCTAGATAACTTCAAAGTTTTTACGCTTTTCAGCAAGCTTTTAAACAACAAACGCGGCGCAAAAATATGACTCTTATGTACTTGCATCCGTGTGTACCACATCAGAGACTTGAAAAGCGTTGTCGAGCCAAGTCTTTCACTGCTTACACAAGGCCATATTCCTCCTTTTATATGCGTCTCCCGCATTTTTAGATAATGCTGATAAAGTGGGTGCGTAAAAATGCGATGATTTCAGTACTAGTGATGTATTCGGTTGCCGAAATTCTCGGTAACCGAACCGAAACCGAAAAAAAATCACCAACCGAAACCGAAACCGTTGCATTTTCGAGCACCGGTAACCGAAACCGAAACCGGAAGAGGTGCAGTGTTCGGTAACCGAACCGAAACCGAAACCGAAAAAGAAATTGGCCATCAACCGAAACCGAAACCGAAAAATTTGAATTTTCGGGTTATTTTTCGGTTACATAAGATAGCTGACCTGAAATGCCTCCGGGAGATAGACTATAGATTTCAGATTTTGGGGGGGGGGGGCCTAGACAGACTGGTGACTGAAAATTTTTTTGCCCCCCCAGCCCCCCCCCCCCCCCAGAACAACTATGGGGGGGGGGGTTTGACCCACCAGAAAATAAGGGAATATAAAAAATATGTGGGGGTTGATCAGGATCAGAATCAGAGGAGGAAATTGATCGGGGTGTGGAGGGTGATTGATTGAACTAATCCTCACGGGTCACGGCGCCGTGTGGCTGGGCTGGGTGGGGGGCACTGTCTGACGTCTGTTCTGTTGACTGTTCTGACGATCCAACGGTCCGTTCCATATCCGTTCCGTTCCTCTTCCTCTTTTCATTTTAGCATTCATTATCCACCGCACCCTAAATTTTTACAATTTATCGGAGAATCTATCCTGAAAGCACTGAAACTGAACAATTTATGTTGCATGCAACTTGCAATATATATGCGCCATCGATCAAGCAATCTTTTTTATTTGAAACCGAAAATCAACCGAAACCGAACCGAAATGAAATATTTTGTCGGTAACCGAAACCGAAACCGGAAGAGGTGCAATGTTCGGTAACCGAACCGAAACCGAAACCGAAAAAGAAATTTTCATCAACCGAAACCGAAACCGAAACCAAAAATTTTTTTCAACCGAAACCGAAACCGAAAAAAAATCGCTTCGGTACACAACACTATTCAGTACACAGCATTTCGTAAATGGGGCCGCACACTTGCACAATGTAAAAAACGCAATGTGACTGTTATTTAAAAACAGCACAATTCGCGAAAGAAAACGGTCAAGGAAATTTCAGAGAGCTCTGGGTTTCACTGTAAAATAAAAAAACGCCGCCAAAAAGCACACAGGAAAGCGCGTTTGTTCAAAAAGTCAAAATGACAATAATATGGCAGTAGGACACCTGGGAAATATCAAGTGCATTTTCAAGCCAAGGTGCAGTGATACACGGAAAATGGAACAAACATTTCAACATCTCTGATCAAATCAAATCTTTTTGCAGCCATAGAAAGTCGCAGATTATCCACAAATACAGACAAGTTGCAAATGATCGATTACATCTTTAATCCTAACGCACACAGCAATGTGAAACTGCACGCTTGAAAAAGAACCGTGCTACACACACATTGGCACACATTATTCAGTGTTGTTGTTGTTGTTGTTGTTGCTGTGAAAAAGCACACACACACACACACACACGTACTCTCTCTCTCTTACACAGTCGGATGCCCGAAGATAGATAAAATCGATAAAAAGCCGCGCATAATGCACATACCGGTATCATCGCTTGCCATGGAATGAAGCACTTTTTCTGGAACATTTTCAATGTTCGCGGCGTTTTTTAAATGCATTGCATCACATATGGCGCAGTTCAAGGCACGAAAAAACGCAAAAAAGAAAGCAAATGCAGCGAAAGCATGTGGTGCGCGGGAAATTCTGATTGAATTATTCCTGAACATGTGTATTAAAAAAAAAAAAAAAACCCCCCACAGGGGGGGGGCTGGGGGGGGGGGGAGACAACACAAAACACACCGCGCGCGGGGGGCGGGAGGGGGGGGGCCCCAAAAAAAACAACCACCCCCAAAAGGCGCCCACAAAAAAACCCCACCAATGTTAAAGAACACCACCCTCCAGCACCGGGATTTTCCTGTTCGCCGCCCCCAAACGGAAACGACACCCCCCGCGCGCGGGGGCGGGTTTTTGTCAACAAACACCCGGAAACCCCACGAAAAAAAAAAAAAATATATTCTATCACATTGTCTCAAAAAAAAATATTGTCACCAAAAAATATTGCCTCCCCACCCCTTTTTTCGTTGGGTTTTTTTTTTTGCCCCACCGCCCCCCCCCCCAACCACCCCAACGTCCCCCGTTTCAACACCCCGCCGAAAAAAAAAAAAACAAAAAAAACAAAAAAAAACATTTTCCCCCCGCGCGCGGGCGGGCCATTTTTTGTGTTTTTATGAATATTATTTTGGGGGGTGAAGACAAACACTGTATCGCTGATGCTAAGCGCTATTTATTAAAATTTTTTATTATTATTTTTTATCTCACCCCGCGCGCCCCCCCCCCCCCCCAAAACAAAAACAAACCAAAAAAAAAAAAAAAAAAAAAAAAAAAAAAAAAACCACAACAAAACAACAAAAAAAAAAACAAACAAAAAAAAAAAAAAAAAAAAATTTTTTTTTTTTGCGCCCCCCCCTCTAAAAACATTTTACCAAAAAAACAACACGCGCACACAGAGGGGGGGGTGCAACGTTATAAGTATAGGCAGTGTTGAAGTATAGGATGTGATCTGGGGTGCAACTGATCTGGGGTGCAACGTAGTGCTTTTTACCGATCAATCGTGTTGGAACATGTTCAGACACGTTTTCCTCACCACACGTTTTACACACACGTTTTACATAGTTCAGCACACGTTTTCCTCACACACATGTTTTATACACACACGTTTTACACACACGTTTTTGCTCACCACACGTTTTACACACACGTTTTCCTCACCACACGTTTTACACACACGTTTTACACTACACACGTTTTACACACTACACACACACAATACACAGCACACGCTACACACTACACGCGTTTCACACTCACACACAACGTGCACGCTGTGTGCGGCCAATAAGCGTGCTACTTGTCGCGCGACAGATTTGCGCGCGAACGTGCAGCCAATCAGCGGGCTGCGTGTCGCGCGACAGCTGGTATATAACGCGCGTGTGCTGTATGCATGCGCATTGTTATTTAACGTGCGTACACTGTATGCATACGCAATTGCATGCGTTGCACTGACTGTGAAGTGAAAATACACGCATAAACAAACTGCGAAATGTGAACACAAGCATGAACAAAACTGGTGGAACCCAATTTTTTATCATAATAAAAACACTGCAAGTATAATGATTTTATCGGTATGTTTTCAACACGTGATCGTTTTTATTCGTTTGAAGCATATGTTTGTGTACTGCATTTGTTTTTTTTGCATGCAACGATGTGGTCTCGATGTCGCTCCACTGTTTTGCTTTTCATCTGAAATGAAATTTTGTCGTGTTCGTCGGGTTTATATAGTGACTGTCGACCGACTATCTGTTCACTGATTGGCTGATTCGGCTTCGACCAATCAGCATGCTGTGTGTCGCGCGACAGATTTTGCGCGCGAACGTGCAGCCAATCAGCGTGCCGCGTGTCGAACGACAAGTGGGTATATAACGCTGAATTTTTTCAGTTTTTTCAGTGGTCGGTGAGACCGTGAGTACCCGTAAGGGGAATAGCGCGGTGCACTGGTGGGTCCCGCTTTTGCGGAGATGGCGTCCCAAGCTTGCTTGGTTGCATACCATCACATGCTCTCAGCATGTTGGCCCGGCGGCGTGAGCACTGTAAGCACTTGCTGCTTATGCTCATACCGAAGTCACAGGTGACTGTGAACCAGTGCATGCTGTGATCACGGTGCAGCCAGGCAAGCCCTGTGAATTCGTCCTGTAAGGACACAGGTCACAGTTTTTTACCTGTGCGGTGGACGAATTGACAGGGTTATTGTTGGGGGACAAGGGGTTTTCGAGAATTTATCACGGGGATAAAATTCAAAACTCTAGGTGGTATCTATTTTAGAAATGGACCAAGCTCTCTGGAACGAATTGGAAATTGATTGGCCAGTTGAAGGCCCAGCGCTAAGCAAAGAAGACCTGCAAGAATTGCTGAATGATGATTGGCCCCCGCAAGGCGGTGGTGGCCCCTCGCAAAGCGGTGGTGGCTACGACGTTGAACAACATCTAGACGTCGGCCAACAGTTTGAGCAGTACATTAAACAGTGGAAAACGACCGGATCGGCGTACAACGTGCGGTGAGCGTCTTAGAAACGCTCTTAAACCTGAAACATCAGCCAAAGTTGACACACAAATCATTTCCAGCGTTCGCAATGTCAACAACATCGACAACATCCACGAGTTCATGGTGCAAGCGTTCAATCACATGCTTGATCGTGCGTTTGTCGGCGCCAACGAGCGTGATCTGGTTGGCGTTCAGCTGCGACACCCAGCTTTGGACGCTCCAATCACCGTGCCGTTTAGGTCTTTTATTCAAATTTTTCAGCGTCTCAATGCGTTTTCTCCACATTTCCCGCTATTACAGACAACGCGATCAACTACACGGTGAGACCCTCGTCAACTGGGTGGAGAAGACTCAGCAGTCAAAGGCAGAGTTCAAAGTTGACGAGCAGTTTGAAATTCAGTTCACCCGCACCGAAAGACCAGCGGGAAGCGGTAAACACGTGCCCGTGTTCCGCGGTAACTTCGACGAGTGGCTTGAGAAGAAAGCAAACGGCCACGGCAGTTGTGTCATCAAGATCGACAACGACGACGAGCTGTGCCTGGCCAGAGCGCTCGTTGTGGCAAAGTGTCGTGCAGAGAAAGACTCCAGCAAGGAAGCAATGGCGTTGTGGGAAACGGTGCGCAAGGGCGACAAAAGCCGCTGCACGAAACAGCGCAAGATGGCCCAGAAAATGATGGAGGACGCCGGGTTGGCCGACCACCGTGGACCGTGCAGCTTGGAAGAACTGGTCGGGGTTTAGAGGATCTGGCTGCTTATAATTGTCGATCGACTGCAAACCTAACTTCTTTCAGAAAAAGCTACACGCGGTGCTGCGCGGCTACAGAATCAGGGTGCTGTCCTCGGATGCGATGCTGAGCATGGTCTACGACGAAGGAGCCGGACCACCGTTGGACCTGCTGCTCCACAACCGTCATTTCTCAGTCATCACCTCCCTGCCGGCATTCTTTGACAAAAGCTACTACTGCGACGAATGCAAACAAGTGTACAACAACAAGCGGCGACACTTCTCTTGCGGACACCGATGCATCCATTGCGCCGAGAAAGATCCGTGTCCGTTCGTTGGCTGGGTCTACTGCGCGGACTGCAACCGAAATTTCGTCAGCCAGCAATGCTACGACAACCACAAGAAAACGACGGTGCAACACGTGACCAAGGACTCTAAACGCCAGAAAATTGAAACGTCCTGCTGCAGCGAGTTCCAAGCCTGTCGCCAGTGCGGAAAACACGTGCAGAAGAACGAAAAGCACGAATGCGGAAAGACCAAGTGCCCGTGGTGCAAGGAAAACGTCGACGCCAAGACCCATCTGTGCTACATGCAGCCAGCCAAAGAAGAAAAGCCGATCTGGGACAAGAAACCAATCGTGCCAATAATCTTCTTCGACGTCGAAACCAGCCAAGAAACCGACGTCGGCCAAGACCACAACGGACACATATTCCAACACGTCGTCAACTGTGTCTGTGCCACCAAAATCTGCGACCAGTGCGTCGATTCGACCACACAGTGCGCCAACTGCCAAACGCCGCGAGATCTGGTGTTCATGGGTGACAGTTCGTTCGACGACTTCATGAAGTGGTTGATGTCGCCCAAGAACAAAGGCAGTTTGGTGATTGCGCACAATTTCAAAGGTGTGTTTCAGTTCAAACGCTGATTAACTGATTGGCTTAAAACCTTAAGCGCTGATTGGCCTAAACGTTAATCACCCAAGAATCAAGGCATTCCAGTGATTGCGCACAAGGTCGTTTTCCGTTCAAACGCTGGACAGATTGGCTTGAAAAGTAAAACGCTGATTCATACAAGTATTGATTGGCTTGAAATTGTAGTTCAACAGTTCTACTGATTTACTCAGGCTTCGATGGCCAGTTCGTGCTGAACTGGTTGCACAAGAACGCGATTGAACCGGAGATAATCTCACGCGGGCTCGAAATTCTCAAGATCGAAGCGTCGAGGATCTGGATGCTGGACAGTTTGTGCTTCATGCCGATGCCCCTGGCTGCGATTCCGAAAGCTTTCGGATTTCCGGCGGCCAAGGGGTACTTTCCGCATCTGTTCAACAAACGCGAGAATTGGGCCTACGTCGGCAAACTGCCGGAAGATTCATACTATGGCCCCGACACGATGAAACCGAAACAACGTGACGAGTTCTACCGCTGGTACAACGACGAAAAAGACTCACAGTTCGACTTCCAGCGTGACATCGTGAAATACTGCAAGATGGACGTCGAGATTCTGATGAAGGGCTGCCTGAAATTCCGTGAGCTGGTGAAAGCTGAGCATGGCGTTGATCCGTTCCTGTCAGCGTCAACGATCGCCAGCCTTTGCATGCACATCTACCGCAAACGGTTCCTGCCGCTCAACACGATCGCAATAACACCGCACGGAGGCTACCGCCGCAACGACAAACATTCCATCATCGCCATCAAGTGGCTCAAGTGGCTGGGCCACCAAGACGGCCTGGACATTCAGCACGCTCGCAACGGCGGTGAAGTGCGTATTCTGAGCTACCGCGTTGACGGGCAGAGTCGAGCTGATCCGCGGCAACTCTACGAGTTTCACGGGTCGGTGCACTTAACAAAGTTTCAAGGGTGCCTCTCCTTGTGCTGCAACCAACTTTCATTTCAGATGCACGTTCCACGGTTGTCCAGAGTGCTACCCGAATCGTCACAATCTCCTGCCAAAATCCGATCTCACGGCTGAAGCAGCGTTCCAACGAACGCTGCAACGCAAGCAACAACTCGAAGCAGCCGGCTACCGAGTCTGCGAGATGTGGGAGTGCCAGCTGAAGAAACAACTGCAACAAGACGCCGAAATGAACGCGTTCTTCACCACCGTCGGGGTTGAAGAACCAATCGACCCACGATCGGCGTTCTACGGTGGCCGAACCAACTGTCGCAAACTCTACCACAAGTGCGACGAAGGCGAACGCATCGACTACATCGACGTGTGTTCTCTGTACCCGTTCTGCTGCAAGTACGGCAAATTTCCGTGCGGCCACCCGACGATCTTCACCGAGAACTTTCTGCCGATTGACGTCGACCATCGCCCCTACGACGGAATCATCAGCTGCCGCGTCCTGCCGCCCAGAACTCTGTTCCATCCGGTGCTGCCCTACCGCTCGCGGGGCAAACTTCTGTTCCCGCTCTGTCGCTCGTGTGCCGAAGAACGAAGCGATCGGTGCACCCACTCGGAAAGCGAACGAGCTCTGCGCGGAGAGTGGGCAACGTGCGAACTGTACAAGGCGCTGGAGATGGGCTACAGGCTGGTGGACGTCTACGAAGTCTACCACTGGGACCGGTGGAGCCAGTACGACGGCAGCGACCCCTCAACCGGACTGTTCACCAACTACATCAATTCGTTCCTGAAGACCAAACAAGAAGCGTCCGGTTGGCCTGCCAATGTCACAACTGAAGAGGCCAAACAACAATACATCCAACAGTACGAAGACAGAGAGGGCATCAAACTGGACGCGTCCAAGATTGAGCGGAATGAGGGCCTCCGCTCGTTGAGCAAGCTGGGACTCAACAGTTTCTGGGTAAGAGGACTCAACGCTATGTTTTTCAAAATTATCAAGTTAACGCTATATTTTTGAGCTTTTTTATCAATGACCAAACAATAATATTTTGCAGGGCAAGTTCGGCCAGCGCTCAACGTTGTCGAAGCGCGTGTACTTCACGTCACCCGCCGACTTCTACAAGCTCGTGTTCGACGCTGCAAACACCATTCTGGAGATTCGGGTGGTGAACCCCCAGATGGTGTGCGTCGTCTACGAGAAAGCTGACGAGTACGTCGAAGAGTGCCCGAATTCCAACCCACTGATCGCCGCGTGGGTGACAGCGCAGGCACGGCTGAAGCTGTACACGTACCTGGAGCAGCTCGGTGAACGCGTCCTCTACATGGACACAGGTAGAGAAGCAAAACTTTTTTTTGCTGTTTGAAAAAAATCCAAACATACAAATATTTCCAAACTTCAGATTCGATCATCTACTTGACTCGACCTGGTGACACGTACGTTCCGCCAACTGGTTCGTTCCTTGGCGACATGACCGATGAGCTGGACGGCCACTACATCACTGAGTTCGTGGCTGCTGGACCGAAACAGTACGCCTACAAGTTGGACAACAACGAAACGTGCTGCAAGATCCGTGGATTCACGTTGAACAGTTCTGCAGCGCAGCAACTGAATTTTGATACATTGAAACGCATGGTGATTGAATACGTGCAAGACGGTGATACTAACCCTGTGACCCTTGAATCAAAACAAATCCGCCGTACTAACGATCGTTCAATTGTGACTCGTACTTTGCGCAAATCGTATGATATTGTGTATGACAAGTGCATTGTGTTGCCATCATTTGTGACTGTGCCTCATGGTTATGCTCGTTGTTGAATAAAGCAAAAAACAGACAATCCCCTAGTCACGTGATCGTGACGCAACTGTCTGTGAGTATATAAGTGGATACAAACTTATCATTTGCAGCTATGGATCTTCGATTCAAATTTCCGTTCACTGCATGTCTCTCTGCCGGAACAAAGTGCGGGAAAACGGAGTTGGCTAAACGAATAGTCAAGCACGCTGAAGACTTGATCGTACCTCCACCTGAGAAAATCTATTGGGCGTATGGCGAATGGCAAGATGCGTACAATGAGCTTTCACCTGATATTATTTTCATCGAAGGTATTCCAGACTTGGAATTGTTCAAATCTGATAAGAAGACCAGAAAGTTACTGATATGTGATGATTTGATGCAAGTTTACGGCAACAAAAAGGATGAACTCATCAAACTGTTTTGTCAAGGAAGTCACCACTGGAATTTGTCGATTTTACATATTATTCAGAACTTGTTCTTCAATAACCTTCGTACTGCTCGAATCAATAGTCATTACATTATTTTAATGAAAAACCCATCAGATAGGCTTCAACTTATGAATTTGGCTCGTCAAATTTTTCCCGGGAAGCAAAAGTGTTTGCTTGAAGCTTTTGATGATGCATGTAGTCAACCTTTCGGTTACCTTCTGTTGGATTTGGAACCGTCAACTCCTGATGATATGCGAATCAGAACAAATATTTTCCCGTCCGACATTCCAAGTTACGTGTACCAACCAACAGTATAAATACCCCGTTCTCTTGGGCCAAGTTAGTCATTATGTCGTCCCGTGTGAAACATAACATTCACGCATTACATCTGTTGAACAAAGCGAAAAAACCGTTACGAACAGCCGTGATTGCTAACAGCAACAACGATTTGGTACTTGCGCTGTGTGAAATCATTTCCAACGTCTTATCTGGAGCAGTTGAACTGTCGCCAGCACAAGAAGCTAGACTGAAGAGACATAAAGCAACGCTGAGAAGACTTGTGAACAAACGTATCCCGGTGCACAAAAAGAAGAAACTGATTGTACAAAACGGTGGGTGGTTGCCTGCAGTGATTGGACCAGCTCTTGGACTACTGTCGACGATTATTGGAAGTCTGGTATGAACTCCGTTCGCAAATTGGCTCTCGTGCCTCAAGAAATCGCAGATCGCCTCATCCAAGGAGAAACCGAACAACGACTACTTACTGAAGACAGTCCAGTGCAGCAGCTTTCTATTTTGGATCAGAAACTGAAATCGATTTTAGAAGATAAGTCGTTGCCATCTGATATCAAAATTAAAAAATATACACAAGCATTGAAAATGTTCTCTTCAATTCGTAACAACCGTAAACCCCAAAAGAAAGTGGAGCATACTGATTTTTTGTTAAATAGAATTCCACCACAGTACAGTAACAAGGCTAACATGCTTGTAAGCAGTGTTTTGTCTAACCCTCACATTAAATGGAATGAACGAAACGAACTTATTGTGGACGGTAGCACTGTGAGTAACTCAAACATTATTGACCTTGTTCACACGTTCTCGAAACCAGGGCGAACTAACGCTAATCTACCTAATGGTTGGTATGAATTTGGAAATGCTTTATTACGTGCCAATGTTCCTACTTCAGCAATAACTAACAAAACGTTGTGGACTCGTATTAAGCAAGGCGGTGGTGGTATAAAAAGCACTGTTCGTTGGCGTCCCTATTAGTTATGGATTCTGTTCTGCGTGATGTGTATTACAATACTGCAAGTCCTGCTTGTTTTGCTGGAATTCAAGCTGTGTACCGTGAAGCAAAACGTCGGAATAAAAATGTCACTTTGAAGGCTGTGAAGGAATTTTTGTCCAAACAAGAAACTTACACTCGTCATAAACCAACGATTCGAAGATTTGCAAGGAACAAGATAAAAACGTGTGGACTCGACGTGGACTGGCAAGCTGATTTAGCAGATATGGTTCAGCTCAAAGGCAGCAACGGTGGATACAGTTACATCTTGGTATGCGTTGATGTGCTATCGCGCTGCGCGTTTGCCGAACCTGTCAAGAGAAAAACCCCAAGACTCGTTGCCGATGCATTTGAGAGAATTATGGATTCGACTGGACGCAAACCATTTTTCCTCACAACCGATCGAGGGCTGGAATTTCTTGGAAAAGACTTTCAAAATATGCTTAAGCATCACGACATTTATCATCGATGTGCCACATCACCCGACGTGAAATGTGCTATTGCTGAACGATACATTCAAACACTAAAAAGTCGAATTTGGAAACACTTTACACGACACAAGACTCAGCGGTACATTGACGTGTTGGACAATTTGGTTGCCGCGATCAACGGTTCACATAATCGCACTATTGGTCGAGCTCCAATTACTGTTACCAGAGCGAATCAGGATGCAGTCATGAAGAAACTGTACGGAGAGAACAAACGAAAAATAAAGTTTCGATTCAAAACGGGTGATAAAGTTAGAATTGCGATTGAAAAACATAAGCTCTCAAAAGGATACCGTCCCAATTATAGTAAAGAAGTTTTTGTTGTCGCTCGCGTGTTAAAGAGCAGAACGCCTGCGACATACAAGCTTAAAGATCTCAATGGGGAGGATATAGACGGGGTGTTTTACAATGAGGAACTTGTGCACGTCTTAGATGCTAGTCAACCGGTTCGTGAAATTGATCGTCTGATAAAATCTGAAAGACGTAATGGAGAATTGTGGCATAGCGTCAGGTTCAAAAATGCAAAGAAACCAGTTTGGATTCAAAACCACGAGCTGGTGAGTATATAAGGGAGAGAAAGTTACTGGTGACCACATAATGGAGAATTCAGTTGATGGTAACGGTTGGTGTGTTTCAGGGCGCTCTGTTCCAAAATCCGAAATTGTGTTTTGTGCCCAAGTGATTTTGATCTATATTACTGTCATAACCTCAATTGTTAATTTAAGTCTGAATTGGGATACAGCCACAAAAGATATTTGGCTAGTGCTGCTAAGCAGTGGAATTGGATACCTCCTGCCAAACCCGAACTTGAAGAAATATGGACCCCCGGAATGAGTTTTACGTAAACTTACCCAGCAATACGCGATCACGAGGTCTTGCTCAACGAGAAAATACAACATCTCGTTTTAGAGTGCAGCTACCTTGTGACATGCGGTTGATGGGATCGTGGGAAGTAGCATTAGTGGAAATACAGTACCCATACAGTTGGAACAATGTTATTGATACAATGGATGTATCACGCGATATGACGGAAAATGAAATAACAATTGTTGATTACCGTAAATACAGCGAGAACCAAAAAGCTGATTTCCATAGATTGCATATAACACCTGGTAACTACCATGAAATTGACCAATTACTTGCTGCAATAGAATCAAAAAAAGAAGAAATGAATTTCGAAAATGACGCTGATAAATTGTGGTTTGCATATGATCCAGTGGACCAAAGAGTCAAGTTTGAATCTACATTTGATTGTGTTGCTATTTTGTCTCAACGTCTGCAGTATATCATGGGGTTTAACAGCAGTTTAGTGAAACCCTCCGTTTCATCTGGAGTGGCTAAATATCCTCCAGATATGCGAGCAGGTATCGATTCTTTGTACGTTTACTGTGATCTCTGTGAACCTCAGATTGTGGGTGACGGGTATGAGCCTATTCTTCGCATTATTCCAATTAGTGGAAAGTACGGCGAGATTGTGCATCAAGTGTTTGTAGCTCCACACTATGTAAATGTGCTGCAGAAAAATTTCTCGAGTATCGAAATCAGTATAAATACGGACACAGATGTACCTGTACCATTCAGTTTTGGCAAATCTATTGTGAAACTGCATTTTCGACGGAAGCATCGTAGCGTTCTTGAACCATGAGAGTGTTATATGTGCCAGAAAGTGACCGAGCATGGATTGCTCATTATGTAAATAAACAACATGGAAGTGGATTTGTTGGAATGCCGTATCAAAGAGGAGCTGGTCTGGGAAGTATTTTCCGTGGAATATTTCGTGCGATACTTCCTGCAGCGAGAAGAGTTGGCTCAGCGGTAGGAAGACAGGCATTGAGAACAGGAGCTGAAGTTGCGTCTGATGTTCTTGCCGGAAAGACATTGAAACAATCGTTAACCAGACGGGGACGTAAGGCTGCGTATCAGCTGCTGGAAGAAGAAATGCCTCTGCTGGAAGAGGAAGAAGAGGAAGAAGAACAGAAGGGTGGACGGCTCGGAAAGCGACGTGCCGCCGCAAATAGTATAAAAGGACCTGCCAACAAGCGTCAAGTCATTCGTAAAAAGAAGACAGTAGCAAAGCGACCAGCTGTAAAACGTGCTAAAGCGATTGATCGTTTTGGTGTATACTACAAGTGAAAATGGCTCAACTCGTTGATAAAGAAAGTGTACCAAGCAATAATTCGTTGTTGGATTTATTTTCCGTTCCTCCGACTCAAACAGTGATTGATTCAAGTTATTGGCACACCTGTCATCCCGTCAGCACAGTAACGTCCGATGGCCCGTATCAGTTCATTTTGCCACCTGGACCAGATTTTACACAACTTGGACGTAATTACCTGTACATGAAAATACGCATTGTTCGACCTGGTGGAGTTGCACTGGATCACAACGACCCTTTAGTCGCACCTATCAATCTCATCGCGAAGACTCTGTTCAAACAAATCAAAGTGGACATAAACGGAAAACTTGTGTACGACAGTGGATCCATGTACGCCTACCGCTCATTCCTTGAAACTGAATTGAACTATGGCTGGGATGCGAAAACAACATTTCTGAAGGCTGCTGGATATGAAAAGGACACGCATCCTGTTGATGACGCTACGAATGGTGGATTCCGGAAGCGGGCTGAGAAGTACAAGACCAGTCGAGCAGTAGAAGTTATGACACCCATACATTGCGATTTGTTTTTGACTGACCGTTTAATGTTGAGCAACACACAGATACAAGTGGAATTACACAGAAATCCGGATAAGTTTGCACTAATGTGCTTCCATGATGAAGCTGTTGAATACAAAATTGAAGTATTGGATATTTTGTGGTTCGTCAAGAAAGTCCAAGTAGCCAGTTCTGTTCACCTTGGAATCGAGGCTGCTCTGATGCGTATGCCTGCAAAGTACCCATTACGTCGCGTTGTGATGAAAAAGATTCATGTAAGTCCTGGTCGCCAGAGCGTGCCAACGACTTCTATATTTGATGGTCAGTTACCTCGACGAATGATAATTGGATTTGTGAACACAGAGAATTACTTTGGGAGTTATGCGAGCACACCTTTTGAATTTGAGAACAACGGTGTCAGAGAGATTTCGGTGCATAGTGGAGGACAAATGTACCCAAGAGTTCCGCTGAAGATGAATTTCAGTAAAGGTGAGTATGTACAGCCTTACATGCATTTGTTTGACACGTTGGACCTGACAGAAGAAAACAAGAGTATTTGGGTTATGCCATTAGATTTCCGTGAACACATGTGTTTGTTTGCATTTGATTTGACTCCTATTGAGTGCGATGGTACGCACTGGGAGTTGATCCGAGAAGGAACAACAACCGTGCATTGTACCTTCGATGCGGCTATAAATGAGCCAGGTATTGAGATGATTGTTTATGCTGAATTCGATAACCTCTGTATGATTGACCGAAACCGTACAGTGTACTTTGACTACTCTGTGTGATGGATTCCGAAACTCTTAACCGACTTGCATTATCCGACAAATCTGTTGCCCCGTGTTTTGCCGGTGTATTTCCGATTGACATGTTACCGAATAAAATTTCGTTCCCATCGGCGTTGATCATGAATACGAAACCGAGTACACACACTGGAGAACACTGGATTGGCCTTTTCATTAACAAAGAAGGCTACGGCGACCATTTTTGCTCCTACGGCAGCTTTCCTTTACCGACAGTGTCGAAATGGATGAACTCACATTGCAAGGACTGGAATTTTAACGCGAAGAAACTCCAGCAGTTGCACACGACGACTTGTGGACAATACGCTTTGTTTTTCCTGCACGCTCGTTCGAAAGGACTCCCGATGTCAAAATTCGTTTCGCTGTTCACCGACAATAAAGAAGAAAACGATGAGATTGTGACAGCTTTTATTAATGGATTGTATGATGAAGATACGCAAATGATCAATGAAAATTTCTTGATGGCCCTACAAGAGGGCGCTATGTAGTCCTAAAGAGGACTTTATTCGTTCAGTTCGCTGAACACAATGAACACTTCGTTCCACCAAGTTGATTGAATTTCGTTGAATGGGTCGCACTCAATAAAGAAGCTCATCACGTCGTGCAGTTTGATGGAATGCTTGTTCAGTTCCGATTCCCATTTACTGATGATTTTGCTGCGTGGGATCTGCTGCACCGCCAGTGATCCGAATTTTCGGTGAGCCGTGAACGAACGAAAGTTGGATGGAGCAGCCCTTCGCACAAACTGGAGGGTGTCGTCGTCGATATAGTTGCAGTTGTACGGTGCATATGTGCAGCAGGCTTCTTCTAGTGCATCAGAATAGGCACGCGTGTACGCGATGATGAAGGAGCGTCGAATGAGCTCCATTCTCGGCCAGTACTCTTCTTCAAGCTTTTCTCGTTCGTGCTGATAATCCATATGAATGTCTTCCCAGCGAGAGTCGTTGGTTTTACAGCATTGCATGATAGCAGACAGCAGCGTGAGCATAGCGTGGGGGTAACGAGTTTCACGATGTCCTCGGCGCTTGATAACTTTCATAACTGAGTTTCTCTTTTAAACCAATCTATTTATACCGAATGCTGAAAACCCAACCAACCAATCAGCGCACAGCTTGTCGGTCGACAACCCAACCAGCCAATCAGCGCACAGCTTGTCGGTCGACAACCCAACCAACCAATCAGCGCACAGCTTGTCGGTCGACACGGGGTATATAAGCACGCTTGTTTTGCACATATCCTCAGTTGAGTAATCATGGAATCACAAACGTTCAGCGATTTTCTGGACTCCTTGCTCCCGCCAGAAACGCAGCCTCAAATCAACGAGTCGGTCAAACCTGCCGAACAAAAAGGACGACCTCCACTGCTGCCTAAACCAGAGCGACAACCGGCGAAGAAGTCGACGGCTCCAAAGAAAACCCAACCGGAGGCGAAACAAGAGCAGGCGGAGCAGCCGAAACAACAGCAGGAAGCACCGAAAGAGAAACAAGCGAAACGCAAGCTGCCGCTGTTGAAGATGAAAAAAGATGACGAAAAGAAACCCAAGATTGAGGGTGACGATGAGCCCGAAATTGTTTCAGCTTTGACTGTGAATGTGCTGATTTGCCCCAAATGTTGTGACCAGTGATCATTGTTGTTCTACTAATGTTGTTTGTTGATTAATAAAAAAATTGAAGAGAGCCGCGTGGGTATATAAAGAGCGGAAAATTCAACAATTGTCATTCATGGGTATTCGTCACTCTGTCGACATGACGGTGCGCACTGTTATCGCAAGCGATGAGTTGGCTCACGTCGAACGATGGCTGGTGGATCGTCAAACCCAAGAGCTCGCCGTAATTGACAAGATCTTCGCGGCTGTGTACGGTCCGATCGTCAGTGAAGTCATCCGTAAAGGCATTGACTTCATGTGTGATGGATGCTGCTCCTGGGACAACGACGCAACACACTGCTGCAATCTCAGCACCGGTGAAATTGTCCGACTGCATGGTGCAAAGGTGTGGAACCGAATTGACGACGACGAGGAGAAACACGCCTGGGAAACGGTGAAAGCCCGTGTCCTGGCTTCAACAAACGTCACAAAACGTGGCGTGATTCACTGGCTGGGCGACTGCAAGTCACCACGCGTGCGATTCCACAGTCGGATTGACGGGATTTCCAAATGGCTACTCGAAAACGATAAAGGACCCGTGCAAACACCACCGCCCTATATTGAAGGTCGACTGGAAATCAGCGACGAAGGCTGTGACGAAACCGATTAGTCCTTTTTAGGACTACAACAGGCCCCCCAAAGGGCCCATAAAAACTTAAAAAGTCCTTAAACTTAATTGTCCCCACTGGTAAATTTGATTGTCCGCATGGAAACTCTTGATCTTTGTTTTTTCTGCCGTTTCGCGCGCTTTTTTTCAAAAAATTAAGTCCAGCCAATCAGCGTGCCGCGTGTCGCGCGACAGATTTTGCGCGCGAACGTGCAGCCAATCAGCGTGCTGCCTGTCGCGCGACAGATCGTATATAATCAGTTGAACGCGCACTCAGAATTCAGTGTTGGTGAATGCATCATGGCCGTCTCATTCAAAATCGCCCTTGACGAGCGCTGGTGGTTCAAGGAATTTGCGCTGCTGCTGGTGTCTGAAATGAAGGAGCGAATTGACGACATCTTCGTGTCGGCGTTTTACGACGTTGTGCACCTTTCGATCATCAGCAACCGTGATGGGTGGTCTGCGGATTGGGTTGATGAAGACGGCAACCAACGACCCGTCGACCACTGTGCTGACCTGGTTGAAACACATGCTGCTGACATCTGGGCGGGCATCGATAACATCGAATGCGATCATCCGCCGACCGTCAACAAAGCGTGGGTGGCATTCAAGGCGAAGCTCGAAGGCAGCGACGTGACCCGACGCGGTGTGATCCGTTGGTTCGGCGATTTCCAATCACCGCTGGATACCTTCATGCGCCTGCGACACAAGTTTGCCGCAAAGTTGCGCGAGACACACGCCGAGACCGAGCCACCACAATAAAAAACATCACCCTGTCCTTTTCAGGACAACAACCGGCCCTCAGGGGCCCATCGCATTAGCATATGTGTGGTGTGTGTGTGCTGTGTATTGCGTGTGTAGTGTGTAAAACGTGTGTAAAACGTGTAGTGTACAACGTGTAGTGTAAAACGTGTAGTGTGAAAAACGTGTGGTGGTAAAACGTGTGTGGGTGGGGTGTGTAAAACGTGTGTAAAACGTGTAGTGTACAACGTGTGTAAAACGTGTGTGTAAAACGTGTCTGAACATGTTCCAACACGCTTGATCGGTAAAAAGCACTACGTTGCACCCCAGATCAGTTGCACCCCAGATCAGTATACTTCAACACTGCCTATACTTATAACGTTGC
>JASANC010003132.1:0-141725 GCA_030248135.1 Theristus sp. LFF4_11
TAATCACGAATGTGCTTGGTAAAATACACAAAGCATGTTTCTTTAACTTCACTTTTTTGCAGAATTCAAAGCATGCGAAACTTTGAATGACAGAAGGTAGAACAAAGTATCGGGGTTGGTTGAAATCAAACACCCTGTTTCTGGCTCATCATGTTTTTTTGCAACTGCGATTCCGTGGTTTCCTCTTTCGCGAGCTCCGCATTCAGTGACAGGTTTAGACAAGCATGTCGAGAACATCCAGGTTGCCAACCAAAACAGATCTTTTCTACCAAAAGCACAATATGAAGTTTACAAGTGTGCTCCACTCTATCACGGCTGCATGCACGCGTCGACGAAGCCGGCGTGCATCCGGCGACAGATGTAAACGGCCAGCTGTTCCCACGCCTGCACGGCGCCGTGTTTCTCGGCGGCCGACATTGAGGGGAAGTGACCGGCGACGATGCGTTTGTGCATGCAGAGGCGTAGCGCGTCCGCGAACACGCGCCAGTAGGCGGAGCGGAAGCCGCGCTGCGCGAACCGGCAGTGCACGCCGCCCATGTGCTCGAGGTAGCGCGTCAGTTCGCCGCGGTCGTGCAGACAGCGCACGCTGTGCGTCAGCACCTGCGCATGTACCGTACAGTTCAATCATTTTGTCACGACACTCAATGTGAAATGGGAAAATACAGTGGCGGCAAAAAGTGTTCGAACGCTACGCGCGTGTGTGTGCTGTGTGTATTGCGCGTGTGTTGCATCAGCCGTACAAACGCTATTACAAGAATTCAAGGGCAACGTTGGGCTCACGGGACACTTTTCGACCCAACGTTGCCCTTGAATTCTTATAAAAGCGTCTGTACGGCTGATGCAACGTGCAATACACAGCACGCACGAGCACAGCGTTCCGACACTTTTGGCCGTCCACTGTAGTTTTAAAGTTTTGTGGGGCAATGGTATAAATAGCCTGAGTGACCCGAGCCTATTTTAAAGATCTCGGATCACTTTATCAATTTTGAATTCCCGCGTGTCATGCATGCAACTGTTTACTCATCTGTGCGCGCATCGAGTCGCGGGACCAAAATGAAAGATCATACATGCGGATGAGAACGGCTGCCCGAACCGGCGTCCGGTGTCCGTTGTCAGCCTCGGGCATCCCGCGTGGTCGTCCGGAATAAAAAAGTCACCACAACGCCACATTCGGTTGTTTTGGGCTTCTTGTATTTCCGGGACACAGACGCCGCGCGAGACAGCCCCAATCGGACGAACACCGGACACCGGCTCGGACACTTTTTAGCGTGAAAAGGCACAAATTGCAAAGTGTTTTACCGTTTACAAATGCGTACAGCAAAAGCTTTAACTGTTTTTTTGATCAGCAAAAACCAATCATCAGTGCAGTGCATGCAATTCTCATCAAGGCACGGGAAACGCCGAATTGTTGAATGACGATTCTCAGACCGCTGAACGAACCGCGCAGCGATTGGGTGTAACTTACGGCGTGTGAAAAAAGTCGAATGTCACTGAGAAAATTTACTCGACAACAAATCAAGCAAACTCTTCCGCGTAGCCACCGAGTAGCAATCATCAGCAAATGCCACCTGCGCGAATCGTGCCGCGTGCTTTCGCATCGCCTTCGACTGGCGCCACGCGTCTCCCTTGAATCGCTGCACCTCCGGGAACATCCGGCGAATGATCGGCGCCGTGGCGAACACGTGCGCGAGCACGTCAAGGCCGAGTTGCACGAGCGCTTCCGTGTCGTTCGACCACGTCACGGCTGTCGTGTGTGCGACAGAAACAACAGTTCAATGAGAAAAAGAACATTTCTAACAAAAGCACGCCCAAAAAACTGTTGGATACGAGTTCGGTTTTCTCTGTATGGCGGTCTGTGAAAACAAAAAACAACGTTGCCAACCAATCAGCATCGCCTCGTTCGAATCAGGCGTCCAGTCGGCGACATGCGAGAATGGCGCCATGTCGAGCTGATGCGCGTGCTGCAGCGGTTGTTGATGTGGAAGTTGATGTTGGTGTTGATGTTGATGTTGATGTTGATGATGTGGATGATGATAACAGCAGCGCTGACTGCCGACTGAACTGTTCGCGTTTGCGTTGCGCTGCTGATTGCCGCCGGTCGCCAGTGTCACGAGCGACAGCTTCTTCGTGATCGGCGCTAACAGCTGTTGCACCTCATCTGGGTGCGCACGCAGCGACATCGCGCGACGAAGCAGACTCGGCTTCTTCGGCCGTGGCACATTGTTGTTGTTATTCGGATTCTCGTGGTAGTAGTAATGTTGACCGTCGTTGTCGTTGTTGTTGGCGCACAATTCGACCGAGTATTTCCTGGTGTTATTGTTGCAGCAGTATGCTCGGTTAGTCGTTTTAACGCTGTTTTGACTGACTAACTGACGAGTTTGCTTGTCGTACGGTTGCGTACAGTTGCTACGGACGTGACAATGGTTTTCGTGGTGATTAGCATAGTATTCGTGGTTGATGTTGTTGTTTCGATCGTTGCAATTATGGCGCTGCTGAAAGCTCTCTATTCTTTTGTTGTTGTTGTTGTTGTTGTTGTTGTTGTTGTTGTTGTTGTTGTTGTTGTTGTTGTTGTTGTTGTTGTTGTTGTTGTTGTTGTTGTTGATTTGGTAAAGCGGAACTATCCCGATAAAACGATTTTGAAGAAGGTTACGGTTTCCGTTGTGGCTGTGATTGTAGGTTTGATGCGAGCTATTTTCGATGAAATTATTATAATTTTCACCGGCTGCCGCTGGCTCACTGTAGACGCGCTGACAACAACGACCGCTACGCTGCATGCTCTTCAATTTCGCTATTTCTGTTTTTTTTGAATAGAAGAATAGTTTTTTTCCACTTTGCTGTTGCACCTGGACAAATAAACATAGCTAAGCTGGAAAGAATACTCATTCAAGTAACAGTTATGTATTGCGAAATCATCCATTTCAAGAGCATCGAGGAAGTTTTTGAACGTCAACAAATGTGCATGTTTCAAAATTCGGTGGTTGTTTTTTGGACAAAATCAAAAAACGAAGTAACACAAAAACTCAACTATTGGTCAAACCAGACGTCAAACTTGAAAAACAAAGATTCATTTTGCTATCAGCGTTCAGCGTTAGCAGATCTTTCCGAATGCAAACTGTTTTGTATTCTGTTCGGACGTGGCAAATATAGCTAAGTCACGGAAAAGGCATTTTATCTGAACGATGCAAAACAAAAACGGGATCCTAGCTTGTTGCTTATCGTTTGCGCCAAAATGTTTATTTGTAAGTTTTTGCTTTTTCGCTTTACACGCTTAATCAAGTTATCGTGATCTTCTTTGTTTTCTTTCAATATCATAATTTCAGAAAAGAAAATGTGGTTGTTTTCAAGAACCCCACACAATCATTAAACACAGATAACCCAACAACGGAAAAGAAGCAAAACCGGAAGTAGCACGTTTTCCGTTAATATGTAAATCGAGTTGGCTTTGATGAGCAAATTCGATCGCAGAAATGCTTTGAAACTTTCCAGCGCACTCTTTTGCACAATAAAAGGCAAACTCGCATGCTAAAAGAATACCACGAAAGGGGGGGGGAGCGAGTTTCGGACACGAATAAAGCAAAACACGGTTTTCAAGCGATTTATTCTCATGAGGAAAGACGAAACTCTGCACGCGTTTTTGCGCGATCTCTCTTTAATAGTGAGTGGGGAGCGCTTTTTATGGCCCCGACAGTTTGTAACTAACCAGAAGTGCACAATGAAAATTTCAACTCAGAATTTTTGTTCAGATTTGTTTGAATCTGATTGCTGGGGTTGAATTTTGAAACAGTTTTCAGCATGTTCAATGTTTGACATTTAGTTGATGATGGACTGACTGAAAGTCCAGACAAATAAACCACAAACTGCAAAAACTGAGAAACCGGTATAAAGCGAAACAAAAAGCGTAACATTTTGCAAAACCAAAACCAAAATGAAATTGCGACGGGAAATTTTAATGACAATATTCCATGCCTTTTTGGTATTATTGTCTTTTGCGCGAGTGCAACATCGTCCGATGCAGAGATTATAGTCAGCAAACACAAAAATAGCGTTTCCAGTTTTGTTTTGATTATAGTTTATTCGCTTTTTGGTCAGCTGAACCGCCTAGCATTTTTGCTACAATGTACGTAGCATATACTGTGACTTTTCGAATGGTTTTAGGCATCTTTTATTTTTAATGCGGTCCTATAAAATTCTGGTCAAAATGCTAGTTTTTCCCATCACTTGTAGCAATTTTTTTGCAAACTGTTTTTGTTTTTCACAAAATGTCAGTCGCAAGGCAGGCAACACTCATTTCTGAGTGGGTCGGGTGGCTAACTGGATGTGCACACGGCACCAATAATGATTGGCTGGTAATTTTGGTAAAACGGCTATTTCGGGAACGAGGAAGTTTTTTTTGGTTGGGTTCCCCTTCCAGAGAGAAGTAACGAGTGGGGAGACCGAAATTGTAA
The DNA here is from genome assembly GCA_030248135.1 of Theristus sp. LFF4_11. Lineage (NCBI taxonomy): Eukaryota > Metazoa > Nematoda > Chromadorea > Monhysterida > Xyalidae > Theristus > Theristus sp. LFF4_11. Next base: position 4,446 of record JASANC010003132.1, read on the forward strand.
ATGGGAAAACGAAAAATCAGTTTAGAAGTGATTTCTGACTAATTTGATATTGAACACTAAAAACTGATTTCGCCTTCCAACAAAACAATTTCCACCTGCTGATTTACTTGTTGGCACAAGAAATCTAAATAAAAATTAAACCGCTCCAGATGTGTTATATTGCCTTGAGAAAAAGAAAAAGTCGGGATTTTTGGAGTTACAGAGTTATTTATTCAGCTGTGAAAACCGCATGCGAAATCAATCATTCGAACCGAGTGTGCATGGTCTCTGGTGGTGTTGCAAATTGAAAAACTGCAAACTGATTTGTTGACCAAGTACAGTTTGTGAATGCTGATTGCTCGAATTAGCATGGAAGCAGTTCTTTCTGAATAAAGTTTGAATATTTCAATGTAGCAGCAGTTCACTGCGTTTTTTAAGTGTCTTTTTTTGTGGGGAAATACAGTTGTTGCCAAAAACAAACGTTTACCACAAACTTTTTTTGCAATAAAACATGACTTCAATACTTCTGGTGCGCCGGAATGATTGATGTTTCCAGCTTTAATTTTTGCTTCTGAAAAAAACTGCGGTGTCTGTTTTTTGTTTCTCATCTGAACAAACAAAAGAGAGATAACAAAAAACGTGGATCATGTATGCTTTCCTGTTTGGCCACAGTATGGACTAAAACTTTTTTATCTCGTGGGAGTTCCGTGTGTTTTCTCGAAAGAGGATTTTCATGACATTATTTTGCAAAAGAAGCACTTTCGACAATATTCCACAAACTGCGTGCTACTTTAATTGTTTTTGGGGTCTGTCGCTAATTTCTGTCCTTAAAAACGCCTTCAACAAAAACCTTTTAGTTGGACAAGCTTTTTCCGTTGGTTTCTTTCAGTTGTTGAGCATAATTGACAAAAATATAAAGTTGTGTTTTGCCTGAAACATGATGCAAACAAAATTGAACAAATTGGATTTTGGTGCTTTTGAAAACTTTTGAAAAATTTTGGTGCTTTTGAAATCAATCGAACAGGTCAAACCAATAAATGTACAATGCGAATTATCAGAGCAGAAGCAGGAAATGAATTTTTTGTTGACAAGATTTGTGTATTTCTGCTCAACAAACCAAAGACAAAACAAATCAAAATGCGAAATTGCAAACCAGTGATGTTTCTTCAATTGAAACAGTGATAAAATGTAAGCAAAAGTTTGAAGTTTAGGAACAAATATACTCCCATCGATGCGAGAAGCCAAAAAAACTGACCACAACAAGCATCATCTGAAAAATGAGATTTGTATCACGGAGTTACCACGAGTTCCGTTCCGACAGGCTGTCGTTCATAAAAGTTGTAGCCGATCTGCGAGGTGAGCGTGAAGTTGGCGATACAGGACGAAGTTGCATTCATGACGCATGATTGACTAATGGTCGTGTTTCGCACAAAAAACTCGCATGCAAAATTTCGTCATGGATATTGAATGTCAACATTTTAGAATCAGCATTTTGAATGTCTGTCAGTGAATTTTAAACATCACCGCTGAAAACAGGTGTCCGGTGTCCTGTTCGTCTGTTCGTGGCACCAGAAGGCCGAGAGTCATGTGGTGACTTGTTGTGTTACCACTTTTATTTCCGGAACACCTGGCAGGACATCGGACACAATATCTACATTTATAGCGTGATCGCAGGCCTCTTTAATTGATAACGCCATCTCTCCAAAGGTCGCCAAAGTGTCTCAAAACATAACCAAACTGTCAAAACTAATTTTTCTAAAGACTTAGTTCAGAACTTCAAAAACAACTTGAACACCAGCTTTTGTTAAAGCTTGTCTCTGAACTGCGTTTCAAAATTTGTTGTACTTCAATCTCAGCGACGGACCAATAAATGCGATTAAATCAATTTATTAGCAAAGTGCACTTAGAAAATTTTCATGTAGAAACTATTTTTATTATCCGTGAATTTTAAAAAATTGCAAAATCGGACAACTTTTCTCTCTCCGTGCAAACGTTTGACTCCGAAAAGAAACTGACGACACACGATATTGACCATAAGTTGACCACAGTCTCATTGACCAAGTGGGTCAGTATATGCATGAACGAAGTTTTGTTTCGTGCGAAACTCGAGCCTCGTATAAAGGCGGCAGTCGGTGGTTGGCTCGTGAAAACTGTACGATCGACACCACGCGTGCTGACCGCAGAAAGCCGCTGCAAAAACAAGCAAACAAACAAATGATTACGGCAGTGCACACCCACAAGTCAAGAGGAAATTCACCTTGAGAATAAAAAGTGCAACTTTTTGTTCTGAAAGTGTTTCAAATTTCATGGCTTACGTCCAACCAACCAGTCGGTCGCACGAGCCATTTATTTTTGTTATGTTTTTTGGGACACCCTGTATTTTATATTTTATACAGTATGGCCGAATAAAAAAGGCAGCCCGTCAAGGCGGGATCAGTCGCAGACTAGGAGTTGTCTTTTTCAAAAATGCCAACATAACTCCTAATCATGTGTTCAAGGGAGCAAGAATGAACATAATAGCACGAAGAATCCATTGGTCTGAAAAAACACGTCAAATTTGGCACACATGTTGGTTTCTAAACGTCTATTTTCTTTCATTCAAATTTCGCGCGCTCCTTGCACCCTGAAAAAAGCTGCCATGTTTACTCGGTTAATCCGTATGTATTATCTGTAATTTTTGTTACCCGACTTAATGCGCGCATTAACTATGCGAGCGGTGTCATGTTTGAGGCGGCAATTCAAAATTGCTACAGTGACCCGTGTCCCTGAGATACGGTTGAATCACTAGGGTGATTTTCAATTGCCGCGTCAAGCATGAAACTGATTTCCCTTCGACACGCACGTCTCCAAATGCATGCAGTCGCAGATCCAAAAGAAGAGGTAACAAAACAAACGCACACACGTACAGTACGGCCGAATAAATGAGGCAGTCCATCAAGGCGGGATCAGACGTAGACTAGTTGTCTTTTTCAAAAATGCCAACATAATTCTCAATCATGTGTGCAAGGGAGAAAGAATGCACAGAATAGCGCGGATAATCCATCAGTTTTTAAAAACGCGTCAAATTTGGCACGCAATTTTCTGAACATCTTTTTTCGTTCATTCAAAATTCGCGCGCTCCTTGAACCCTGAAAAAAGCTGCCATGTTTAATCGGCCATACCGTACCGCATTGGAGACTCTGATAGATGTTCAAATTGAGTGACGTAGTTTCGGCTGGGTTCGGCCGTTGGTCGAGAGCGGTCAGCTGCCAAACGGTCGGCTGCAGCGGCGCTGCTGTGCCGGAAGCTGAAACAAAATCTGCTCAGTGGCACGCTTTTCTGAGCTGCTGGCCGGATTGTTGTATGACAAAAAACACGGTCCATTAGGCACTCCCTAACTTTTAAAGCCGTTCAAAGGCTGGAAATCTAAAATCTGTTTTGTTTTCGGATTTCAAACCCTAATGTTTGTTTGTTCAACTCGTTTTATCGGTTTACAAGACTATGCGTTCCACAAGATCTTCCGCAAAACAAAGTTTTTTTCAAATTGTTTAAAAGTATTATCTTTTCTTTTGGCTTCGAGACTTTTACAGTGCGTTTGCACGCAGGAAAACGTTTTATAAATTCCGCGGCATTTCAAGTTTGCGGTGCCGTCGCATTGAGAATTCGGATTTTTTTTGCTTTCACTGTCCGGCTTTTCTCCGAGTGTGAAACTTTTGTGCATACAAACTTTCTGAAACGATAAAAGTGAGTCAAATCAAATTTTTTCAAATCACTCACTGTCACAGAGTCTTCCATGGAATAGCGGACGACAAAAGCAGGCGTCTTCTTGGTTTGTCATGAGTGGGTTGTGCACGCAGGTGCCCCCATTGGCACACTCGTGAATTGAGCAGTTCAACGTGTGCGGAGCTGCTCAGAGGGACAGGTTTTGCAAACTACCGTAAAGTCTTGCACATAAGGTTCCTCCCACTTATAAGACCCCCACCCAAAAGTGGGCGGAGTGTCACACGGCGGGAAACCAAAAAATTCAAAATTTTGACTTGGTCAAAATCCTATCTCGTTTATAAGTCCCGGATTCCTAATGTTCGGTTTATAAGACCTCCTGCCACTTATAAGGTTGTCACACGAAATTCCACTTTTTTCAAAAAAATTTGATTTTCAATTTTATATGAGGAGACCTCATATGCAAGACTTCACGGTACTCGAGGCCTGACTTCGCAGTGATTTTTGGCAGAAAATTGGTTTTTGATCGCACGGACCAGTGTTCCAAGAATTTTACCGGGCAATGACTAGATTAGTGAATGAATACAAAGTGATCTGTCTCTCTTTACGAAAACATCAGAAGGCAAGCCAGCCAACGAGCTTTACAAAACTGCCCCTGTTGTATTCGTGGTCGTGGTTGGTGTCGCGATCGAGGTCTGGGTCGTGTTCGTCGTCGTGGTCGTGGTTGGGGTCGCGATCGAGGTCTGGGTCGTGTTCGTCGTCGTGGTCGTGCTTGGGGTCGCGATCGAGGTCTGGGTCGTGTTTGTCGTCGTGGTCGTGGTTGGGGTCGTGGTCAAGGTGGTTGTTGTATTTGTGTTTGGCGTTGTGGTGGTAGCTGGCGCGCTGGTATCTGTAAAAATATACGTACATGTATATTTTATACCTGTTGTCGTCTGTTCCTTGAAATCCACCGGAGTTTGCTACTTTCGGGTTTCCGAAATCGGTGAGGGGCAAAGGAATGCTTAAACTTTTCAAACCAATTTAGAGCGAGGTTCTTCCAATCAAGGTGCGTCAAATCCTTCAAAGCATGCTCATTCACAGCACATTATTGATGTAGGATTCGGATTTCGGAAAAACAAAGCACGCTGCGCTAGTTTGGCCACGCTTTTTATCAACCGATTGTGCTCAAATGCAGTACGCATACTCAGAAAAGTTTTATTTCTGTTGACAGAGACTCTGAGCGTTCAAAACTTGCAAGATCCACAAAATCACAACCGTTGAATTGCATAACAAAACTCAAAAAAAGGAGAATAACGGCAAACATCCCTCCACTTGCTTTCCGTCATTTTCAATAGCATAACAGGAACTAAAAATTATGAACTGGTATAAATGCGAAAATACATGGGGGAAAAGTTTCATTCCCACTTTGTTCTCAACTCAGTATACAGGGTGTGCACTTAAAAAACCTGTGTTTAGGGTGTCAAATGACGCACTCCACGTGTGCCCGATCTAATCCTGTGTCATGGTTATTTGTGGGGGAACGCGATCCAGCGACCGTTTAACTGAGATGAAGCGGTGAATCGCGTCAGAAAGGGACAAAATTTCAACAGAAGAACGCCTTCATGCGCTGCTTACCTTCAAATGCCCACTCCGCGAGTGTTTTGAAAAGACGGCTAGCAAGAACTTTCTTTCGTGTTTTTGCCATTTTGGCTGTTATTTTGTAGATTTAAGCTATTTTTGCCAGTTTTTGAATGCTCAGAGTTTCTGTGCATAAAAAGTAAAGTTACTAAGGACGCAGCTGAAGACAAGTTTCCGCAAAAATGGATACTTTTAGCAATTCTACACCCCTTCGGCTTTTTTGCGTTTTTGCCCCGTTTATAGAAAAAGATGTTTGTGCTTTAACAATTTAATCAGGACTTGACAAGCGGAAAAATGCTAAATATCGTCAAGAAGCAAAAAAAGGTTGAGACGCAAAAAACATACCGTATTACCCCCAATAAACCCCCATGGGGGATTAATACGTCAGCGACTTTTAGGGGTGGGGGTTTATTGGTGGGGGGGGATTATTGGTAGGGGGGGTTTATTTAAAAAAAATTCTAGGGGTGGGGGTTTGTTGAAAAATGGCAAAAATAACTTGCATGGCAGGCAAAAAAGTCGCAGAAACTTCTATTTTTCACAGAGATTTCCTTTTGTAACAGCCTTTTGTAATGAAATTACCATTAACTCATCCATTTGGGGCCTTTGGTAGCACAATTTCATCATTTTCACTGCAACCAGCCACTGAATTCGCTGGGTATGTGTTTCAAACAGGTTTCCAATTAACCCCCATGGGGGATAATTTGTGGGGGGGGGATAATTCGGAAACTGGTCGGGGGGGTGGGGGTTTATTGGTGGGGGGGGGGGATTAATGGTGGGGGGGTTTAATGGGGGTAATACGGTATGTAGTGCCGAAATCATCTTCACTACTGTGTCTCGTCGAACAACGGGCCGCACTCGTTCAACCGATGCTAAGCCGTTGTTCTGCGACTGGCTGACCGCTGAATACACGTGCGCAGAGGCAAGCTGTACAAGGCGGAACCCCGACTGTGTTGGAGACACAACAACAGAGTGCACGTTGGACACTGGACACAGTGGAATGAAGATAATGATTCTCTATACTCACACACTGTAACTGTATCCCTCCAGCCATTATCTGGGTAAAACCTATATAAAGGCCAGAGTTCGAGCGGCAGCTCCCTATGATCCTCATTCCTTGAATCAACATTCACTTTGAAGAATATTCCAAATTGTATTATTCATTATGAAATATTATTATTGCATTTGAAGACACTATTATTTGAATTCAATAATATTGTCGTCGATTATTATTTGTCCCTATATTTTTGTGTAACTGTTTGTACCGTTTGAGTGGAAATGTAAAACTATTGCCCCGATATTCGTTGTTGGTGGAATTCGGTAATTTGTCGATAACAAATATCAAATTGCAACACAGCCAAACGGAGTTGTTGTTGTTCGATCAAGCTAAAACTTGCCTAGCTTGGCTTGTAGCAGCTGAAGTCGAGTAACTGCAATTGCTTTTGACTGAGCGAGAGAAAGTGCCGCTCTCGTGGATTTTATCTGCCCTGCCGCTTGAAAGAATGAGCACTGCTCGAACGGCGGCACTCGGCACAGGTAGCGCCTCTATTCTCATGAGTATTGGCCTGGTAGATGGATTGATAGGAGGCACGTCAAACCCCACTACACATAAATAAAAATTAACTTATTAGACAAAAACCTACAATTTTTTTAAAAAATGTGTCAAACTTCTAAGTGAAACTAAATTGTTGAAAAGAAATTTTTACCATAATTACAGTTGATGCCAACATCTTTCATATGAGTACAGTCATGTTGAGGGCTGTACACGCAATCAAGTATGTTCATTTCAGCGCCGGTGCATTCAACTTCGTCCATATTGATGCCACCCATGCCTTCACTGAATTCAGCACAACACAGCATCGCAGTACCACTGAAATACATCGGTTGGCATGCAGGGTGCGGAATGGCCGAGTAAGCATGAATTTCTTTCATTTCTCGAGTGAGAAAAAAACTTTCAGAAAGCCAATTATTTATTAAATTTAAAAATCGTGTGTTTTAGTGATTAATTTGTTCGTGCTATGTATTCCGTTCGTTGTTTGTCGATTGCACACACGATTGAGGAATATCTTGGCATTCTTGAAAAAGACATAGCTCCTTGTCTGCGACTAATCCCGCCTTTCTAGAGAATGCAAGAAATGCCTTATTTATTCGGCCATGCTGTACACATGGAGCGATTCAGGGAGCTTGAAGACTGAGCACAGAGAAGGAGGGCACCCCAACCACGAAATTTTTCCATCATTCTGTTTACGCAAAATTTGTTTAACCGGTCTTTTTGCAACACCCTGTACATCAACTAACGAGGTATAGCCGAGCGACCGACAAGCGACCGTGGCATCAGTGTCGTTGAAATTATCGTCACACACGGTGCCCCACGCTCCGTTGAGGAACACCTCCAATCGGCCGGATGTTCCACCTCCAGCAATTCGAACAGCAGGTAAACCTAAAAGAGCTTTCTTTCAGCTGTTAAGTTGAGTAACAATCGAGGTTGACAATCTCTTTTGTCCATGTTAACAACACTGTTATACCAATCAATTATTACTGTCACCTTCTTCGACTGTACCTTAACGCACAACAAACAAAAGGAATGCATATGCAGTGTGATACAGTTTCGCATATTCAAACCACAGAATGAATTCCACAAATCTACCACCGAATTTATCCATAATTCAATTGACACACCTTTCTCACGATATTTCTGGTTGTTCACTTGAAATGTATAGATTTGCAACGCCTTTGCCCGTTCATAGAAAAACATGTTTGTTTTTAATAGCACAATTTAATCAGGGCTGACAAAAGGAAAAGTGCAAAATATCGTCAAAAAAGCACAAACGACTTGAGACGCAAACGAAACATAAACAAAAATTAACTTTTTAAAGACAAACAACTGAAAAAATTTTCTGAAAAAAGGGTCAAACTTCTAAATTGTAGAACTAAATTGTTGGAAAGAATTTTTTACCATTATTGCAGTTGATGCCAACATCTTTCATATGAGTACAGTCATGTTGAGTGCTGTACACGCAATCAAGTATGTTCATTTCAGCGCCGGTGCATTCAACTTCGTCCATATTGATGCCACCCATGCCTTCACTGAATTCAGCACAACACAGCATCGCAGTACCACTGAAATACATCGGTTGGCATGTAGGGTGCGGAATGGCCAAGTAACCATGGTTTTTTTCATTTCTCGTGTGAGAAAAAGAACTTTCAGAAAACCAATTATTCATTCAAAAATTATAAAATCGTGTTTTTTAGTGATTAATTTGTTCGTGCTTTGTATTCCGTTCGTTGTTTGTCCATTGCACACACGATTGAGAAATATCTTGGCATTCTTGAAAAAGACATAGCTCCTTGTCTGCGACTAATCTTGCCTTTATAAAGAATGCAAGAAGTGCCTTATTTATTCGGCCATGCTGTACACATGGAGCCATTCTCAGGGAGCTTGAAGCTTGAGCGCAGCGATGGAGTGCTCCCCAACCACGAAAATTTTCAATCATTTTGTCTACGCAAAATTTATTTAACCGGTCTTTTTGCAGCACCCTGTTCATGAACTAACGAGGTATAGCCGAGCGATCGACAAGCGACCGTGGCATCAGTGTCGTTGAAATTATCGTCACACACGGTGCCCCACGCTCCGTTGAGGAACACCTCCAATCGGCCGAATGTTCCACCACCAGCAATGCGAACAGCAGGTAAATCTAAAAGAGTTTTCAGCTGTTAAGTTGAGTAACAATCGAGGTTTAACAATCTCTTTTGTCTATGTTAACAATACCGTTATACCAATCAATTATTACTGTCACCTTTTTCGACTGCATGTACCTTAACGCACAACAAACAAAAGGAATGCATTTGCAGTGTGATACAGTTTCGCATACTCCAAACCACAGAATGGATTCCACAAAACTACCAACAAATTTATCCATAATTCAATTGACACACCTTTCTTACGATATTTCTGGTTGTTCGCTTTAAATGTATAGATTTGTAACGTCTTTGCCCCTTTTATAGAAAAAGTTGTTTGTGCTGTAACAGCACAATTTAATGAAGGTTGACAATGGAAAGATGCAGAATATCGTCAAAAAGCAAAAAAGACTTGAGACATAAACGAAACATAAATAAAAATTAACTTATTAGAAACCAAAAGAACAAAAAAATTTTTGAAAAAAAGGTGTCAAACTTCTAAGTGCAACTACAGTCTATCACGCTAATATATGCAACTCGCTGATTGGTCGGCTCCTCACGCTCCGCACCCTGGGAACGGGATTCAGAAAATATCATGTTTTTTTGTTGTTCAGCGGTTTGTTTTCATTTTTTTTCATGCCGAAAAAATTCTAAATCAAAAACTACAAAATTCCAAACGTTTGAATTGGTAAAAAAATTAGTAAACTGAAGTTTTTTTGGTTGATTGACGGCGACGACGTCGTCGAGAATTTTTGCTTTCAAACGTACCGCTGGCCGCTGCTGCGTGTTCAAAACAAATTTAAAACAAACAAACAAAACAACAAAGCTTGCTTCCAACGATTTCGACGGTTTTCATCCCGCTTTTAACAATTGATTCATTGGGTGCGCCATGTCCATTCATTGTTGTTCAAAGATTGTTCACATTGTCAATAAATACTGTCACCTGCTGCGTTCTTCTTCTCTGTGCTTCGGACACACAGTAGCGGCCAGCGGCGGCACGCTCTTTTCATGCCTAAAGGCAAAAACTAAACCAAAAACCATAGACGACGTCGTCGCAGTCAATCAACCAAAAAAGACATTTTTTTGACATTGTGACCAATGCAAATTTTTGGAATTTGGTAGTTTTTTATTCAGAATGTTTTTTCGGCATGAAAACAATAAAAACAAACCGCTGAACAACAAAAAAACATGATTTTTTCTGAATCCCGTTCCCAGGGTGCGGAGCGTGAGGAGCCGACCAATCAGCGAGTTGCATATATTAGCGTGATAGACTGTAAATTGTTGAAAAGAAATTTTTACCATAATTACAGTTGATGCCAACATCTTTCATATGAGTACAGTCATGTTGAGTGCTGTACACGCAATCAAGTATGTTCATTTCAGCGCCGGTGCATTCAACTTCGTCCATATTGATGCCACCCATGCCTTCACTGAATTCAGCACAACACAGCATCGCAGTACCACTGAAATACATCGGTTGGCGTGTAGGGTGCGGAATGGCCGAGTAAGCATGAATTTTTTTCATTTCTTGAGTGAAAGAAAAAACTTTCAGAAAGCCTTAATTTATAAAATTAAAGATCGTGTTTTTAGTGATTAATTTGTTCGTGCTATTCTGTTGCTTATTTGTCCATTGCACACATGAATGGGTCTATGGAGGATTGGAAATTCAAGGAGCCATTCATGAAGCATGAAGCTTGAGCACCACGAAGAAGTGCTCCCCAACCCGAAAAATTTTCAATCATTTTGTCTACGCAAAATTTGTTTAACCGGTCTTTTTGCAGCACCCTGTTCATGAACTAACGAGGTATAGCCGAGCGATCGACAAGCGACCGTGGCATCAGTGTCGTTGAAATTATCGTCACACACGGTGCCCCACGCTCCGTTGAGGAACACCTCCAATCGGCCGAATGTTCCACCACCAGCAATGCGAACAGCAGGTAAATCTAAAAGAGTTTTCAGCTGTTAAGTTGAGTAACAATCGAGGTTTAACAATCTCTTTTGTCTATGTTAACAATACCGTTATACCAATCAATTATTACTGTCACCTTCTTCGACTGCATGTACCTTAACGCACAACAAACAAAAGGAATGCATTTGCAGTGTGATACAGTTTCGCATACTCCAAACCACAGAATGAATTCCACAAATCTACCAACAAATTTATCCATAATTCAATTGACACACCTTTCTTACGATATTTCTGGTTGTTCGCTTGAAATGTATAGTTTGTAACGTCTTTGCCCCTTTTATAGAAAAAGTTGTTTGTGCCGTAACAGCACAATCATGCGGATGCGCGAGCGAGCGCAGCGAGCGGAGAGCGCATCACGCATAATATGAGCCGTTATACCCCAGCGCGCTTTTTTCAAATTTGCTCGCTGCCTCCAGCGAGCATAGTATAAGCCACAAACTTGGCTCTGTGCACACGAAACGAACACCCAAAGTTGTGTTCTGAGCCGCGAAAAAATTTTCATCGGACGACTTTTCATACGCTGTAGACACGAAAAACCTATTCTGAAAACAGTGTTACTTATTTTTCTTGGTATTTTTTTTTCAGGTATGTAATCAACATGTGTTCGCCCTTTCAATTTTTACCTGCGACACTTTCACAGTCGAACAAAAATGTTTCCTGGGGTAATTTCATCCGTAGATTTTGCTCTTTGGGTTAATTTTTTGCCCCGACCTTGTTTTTGGGTAAAAATTGGGTATTTTTAAAAGTTCGCAGGGTTTTCACCTGGTTTTAAGTGTTCGCTCTTTCAATTTTTAGCTGGGACACTTTCACAGTTGAACAAAAATGTTTCCTGGGGTAATTTCATCCGTAGATTTTGAAAAATTAGTTTATTTTTTTGCCCGGGCACTTTTTTGGGTGAAAATTGTGCATTTTTTGAAAGTTCGCATTTTGACTGGATATCAGTTTTTCACTCTTACAAATTTTGTCTGAGTAACGAAAAATAACAGGAAAAACGTCTAGTCCGTGGGAATTCAATGCGCTAATCACGGATTTTGGGTTAGTTTTCTTACGTGAGCAACTCTAGATGCTGAATCGTGACGATTTCGGGCGAATCGGCCGTGGTAATTGGCGAAATCGGTCCAGAAACGAAAAAAAAGAAAAGAGTGTTTTCCAGGGTAATTCAATGCGCTGATCACAGATTTTGGGTTAGTTTTCTTACGTGAGCAACTCTAGATGCTGAATCGTGACGATTTCGGGCGAATCGGCCGTGGAAATTGGCGAAATCGGTCCAGAAACGAAAAAAAGAAAAGGGTGTTTTCCAAGGTAATTCAATGCGCTGATCACGGATTTTGGGTTAGTTTTCTTACGTGAGCAACTCTAGATGCTGAATCGCGACGATTTCGGGCGAATCGGCCGTGGAAATTGGCGAAATCGGTCCATAAACGAAAAACAAGAAAGGGGTGTTTTCCAGGGTAATTCAATGCGGTGATCACGGATTTTGGGTTAGTTTTTTTATGTGAGCAACTCTAGATGCTGAATCGTGACGATTTCGGGCGAATCGGCCGTGGAAATCGGCGAAAACGGTCCAGAAACGAAAAACAAGAAAAGGGTGTTTTCCAGGGTGATTCAATGCGCTGATCACAGATTTTGGTTAGTTTTCTTACGTGAGCAACTCTAGATGCTGAATCGCGACGATTTCGGGCGAATCGGCGTGGAAATTGGCGAAATCGGTCCATAAACGAAAAACAAGAAAAGGGTATTTTCCAGGGTAATTCAATGCGCTGATCACCGATTTTGGGTTAATTTTTTTGTGAACAATTCTAGGTACTGAATCTTAACGATTTCAAGCGAATCGGCCGTGGAAAATGGCGAAATCGGACCAGAAATGAAAAACAAGAAAACTGTGTTTTCCATGGTAATTCAATGCGCTGATCACGGATTCTGGGTTAGTTTTCTTGCGTGAGCAACTCTAGATACTGAATCGTGACGATTTCGGGCGAATCGGCCGTGGAAATTGGCGAAATCGGTTCAGAAATGAAAAACAAAAAAAACGGTGTTTTCCATAGTAATTCAATGCGCTGATCACGGATTCTGGGTTAGTTTTCTTATGTGAGCAACTCTAGATACCGAATCGTGACGATTTCGGGCGAATCGGCCGTGGAAATCGGCGAAAACGGTCCAGAAATGAAAAACAAGAAAACGGTGTTTTCCATGGTAATTCATTGAGCCAATCACGTCTTTTGGGTCAGTTTTCTTGCGTGAGCAATTCTAGGTACTGAATCGTGACGATTTTGGGCGAATCGGCGGTAGAAATAGCATATGCGAAATCGGCCTAAAAAACGAAAAATGAAAAACCTGAGTCGAACTGTGATTTTGGTCCGACCTTCGGGGCTTATGTAAAAGTCAGAATATTATCTAAAAATGCGGGAGACGCATATAAAAGGAGGAATATGGCCTTGTGTAAGCAGTGAAAGACTTGGCTCGACAACGCTTTTCAAGTCTCTAATGTGGTACACACGGATACAAGTACATAAGAGTCATATTTTTGCGCCGCGTTTGTTTGTTTGTTTTTAAGCACGCCCCCACCGATTCCGGAAACCCGAAGGTACCAAACTGCGGTGGGATTGGGGAATGGACGGCTCACCATCCTGTGGAACCAATATCCTCGCCATGTGAGGGGGACAGCCTCTAAGCCCCGCTCTGTCTTGGGGGGCACCAGTGATCTTAGCCCGATTTCGGTTTCGGTGGCCTGCGGTCGCTATATCCCCGGAGGGCAGCGAATCCGAAACTTTCGTTTTCGTTTTCGTTTTGCTGAAAAGCGTAAAACTTTGAAGTTATTTTATAATTGTCCTCTTCGATTTAATCTAAAATCACGCCATGTGCGAAATTCTGTAAATTCTGTGCAAAAACAGAAAAATCAGAGATTGCAAAACATTGTTGCATGTAGCTTTTTCGTTGTTGTTAACGTACGCACCGCTGTGTACACACCAGCACCAGTGACAAAAAGGAGTTGTCTTCCATTGATTTTCACCTTTTTTACCGGTGTCAACTTCAACTAGTGTGGCAAGATAAACCGTCTGTCCCGTGAGTCATTGCCTTTGCCACAGGAGACCTTGCGTTCCGCAATGCTTCTGCGGTACAATTTGTCCTGGACAAACCAGTGTCAGCGAGCTAAAGTCTGATTGTTATTTTAGTAGTTTTAGTGGTCGCTAACTGCCCGAAATCCGCAAATGTCAAAGTTTCATTTGTCTACAATACAAAGTACGAGGGTTGCCATGTGCAACCGAAATCATAAATAAACGGCGCAAAAATATGGCTCTTATGTACTTGTATCCGTGTGTACCACATTAGAGACTTGAAAAGCGTTGTCGAGCCAAGTCTTTCACTGCTTACACAAGGCCATATTCCTCCTTTTATATGCGTCTCCCGCATTTTTAGATAATTTAAGGAAGGTTGACAAAGGAAAGATGCAGAATATGAAAAAGAAAAAAGATTGGAAAAAAAAAAAAATAAAAAAAATTTTTTTAAAGGTGGTTGGATGGGGGGGAGTGGGGGAAAGGGTGGGGGGGGGGGGGGGGGTGATTTTTTTCATTTCTTGAGTGAATGAAAAAACTTTCAGAAAGCCTTAATTTATAAAATTAAAGATCGTGTTTTTTAGTGATCGTGCTATTCTGTTGCTTGTTTGTCCATTGCACACCCGAATGGGACTATGGAGGATTGGAAATTCAAGGAGCCATTCATGAAGCATGAAGCTTGAGCACCACGAAGAAGTGCTCCGCAACCCGAAAAATTTTCTATCATTCTGTCTACGCAAAATTTGTTTAACCGGTCTTTTTGCAACACCCTGTACATGAACTAACGAGGCATAGCCGAGCGACCGACAAGCGACCGTGGCATCAGTGTCGTTGAAATTATCGTCACACACGGTGCCCCACGCTCCGTTGAGGAACACCTCCAATCGGCCGAATGTTCCACCACCAGCAATTCGAACATCTACTGTAAATTAAAAAAAAGTTTTTCAGCTGTTAAATTAAGCAACAATCGAGGGGAAACAATCTCTTTTGTCCATGTTTACAATAGCGTCATACAAATCAATTACTGTCAGCTCTTCTTCGACTGTACCTTAACGCACAACAAACAAAAGTAACGCATTTGTAGTGTGATACACTTTCGCACAATTCCAAACCGCGATGAATTAGATCTACCACCTAATTTATCCATAAATAATTCAATTGACACACCTTTTTTATTTCTGTTTGTTCGCTTAAAAAAGTATAGATTTGTAACGGGAAAATTTTTACGGTCCAACTCCATAGCACATCCAACTAGCTGATTGGTTCGAAATCAGATGATGCATGCATTCTGTGCAGGCATGGTAGTGGAGGCGGCGTTTGAACAGAATACATGCATCACGTGATCATTCAGTCACACCACACTGAGAAACGCTCAGAATCGCTGCAATGCACAAGAAACAAAAGATGCATGCTGCGCAAACCCGCCAAGCCGACACGAGGATCTTTGATTTTTTTGGCTTCGGCCTTGCCACCCTCTTTGGTAGGATTGTGTTGAAATTAAAAACATCTCCAAGTTGTTCTTTGAAGAACATCTTCTGAAAATTTCATCTAAATCGGTTTGTGAGATATAGATTTGACATAGATTGTCAAATGGTGATACACTCTGCATACATGTACAAACTTTCCTGGATCAAATATACACCTTTTTGAGTTGGAATCAAAGCAAGCAGTCAAATGGAAAGATCGTGATGACCACTGGCAACTCACGGGGTCCGAACTGAGCGGAGCAGTGATGCAGAGCAGCAAGAAACAGCGCAAACAATGACGCTGCCAAACGAGACGGGCGGGCGAAAACCACTGATTTGTGCGCCATCTTCGCATCTGCCTTCTCACGTCTGGAAACGCCAATACCCATATATACCATTGTGCTTGCCAAAGTTTATACCATACCATTATCGGGCTCAAAACCGTGCCATGCCCTATTCTGCGGTGCACTACACGCAAAACCTGCACTGCCGTGCACCAGTAGTCGGTCATAGCACTGCAACTGGTTTCCTTCCCCGTCGATTGATGGCACCTGCACTACTCAGCACCAGCAAATAATAAAATCAAAAAGAATCTTCGAAAATAACGACAGGAAGCCGACAGAAACCATATTCGGAACGCATATTGGTACTATACAATGGCATGCCGTATTTTGACCCGCGGACAATGATGTGGTATGTTAACTTTGGCACTCAGAATGGTATTGGCACTGGTAAGGGCAGCAGCATGCAAGTGCTATATCATCGAAATGTTGATGACTGACTGCCCCAAATGCATAACTTGCAAACTGTTTAATGAACACGTCAATATTTGAAAAATTTAATGACATATTGATCTCCCTTTGTATTGTTTCAGTGTGGTGCCACATGCGGCTTCCGGAGTTTGGTGGTGGAAATGTCAAAGTAAAGCGGCATTCATAAAACAGTATTTAGTGACGCGCAGCTGTGCTAAAAGATAGGTACGATGTCACTAGCTAAATACTACTTCATGAATGCCCCTTTACTTGTGTGTACTTTATAACTACATACTAAATTATCACTTGTTGGTATATCATTTTTTCAGATTCTGCGACTCACTCTACGTGTCCAGACGTAGAAAGAAAACTAATTTCAGTCTTTATGTGGCAATTCAAAATCGCCTAAGTGACTTGGCTCTGCTTTGAAGACTCGTTCAATTTGCCAACTTTGAATTTCCGCGTCATGCACGAAACTGTTTACCTATCTATGCGTCAATACTGTACCCCATGAAACTTTAACATTATTGTACCTGGATCAGTGCAGATCATTATTAGCTTCGGTTCACGGAACTCCGAACACGAATTACTGGCGAATGTCTATAATAAAAATTGTGTGACTCGTCGTGATCATGTATCCATGGCATATGACAAACATAATCATATTAATGTGTGATTACTGATTGGGCAGTCGCACACCGTCACTATGCAGTTGTCAGCGACTGAAACTGCAACAATTTTTTTAGTTTTGAGCCCCATCATGATGGCGATAACCTTTACACTCGATATTAATCATGTCTGCCACATAAGTACACCGTTTTTGTTTTGTTTTGTTGGAATTTTAGGCGATCTTTTTAGCCATGGCTAACCCAGAGAAGCGTAAAGAACTCTGTCACTATGATGGTTGTTAATTAATTTGTGTTTATTGTGTACATACACCGAATTGGTGTTGCATATTATACCAAATCTTGCATATAAATCGGCTTTAAATAAAACGAAAAAAAACATTAAAAAAACGCGACATTGCGAAGAAGGATGACAACAGAAAAAAGTTCAGTAATTTGCATGTACAGTATAAATTTTGTTTTTCCCATCAACCTTCAAACACATCAACATTTGCATTGTAAATCAGATTATGACGAGTGAGTATTATCAATTTTTTAAGTTCTGCGACTGAATGCGTGTGCAGACGTGGAAAGGAAACTAGTTTCAATCTTTATGTGGCAGTTCAAAGTCACCTATGTGACTCGGCCCCATGTCGGGGCTCGGATCACTTTACCAATTTTGAATTCCCGCGTCATCCATGAAACTGCTTACCTATCTATGCGTGCATTGAGTTGCGGGACCAAAATAAAAGAGCATAACATAACAAAGTAGCACAAGACATATAAGAATACCAACTAACCCAACCAATTTTCAAGGAACAGGACGATAAAAAGCCAAAATCAATACAATCACCAAATCCTTCATCGACATGACGGTTGCTGACTGACGTTTGTTTTTGTAGAATTGTTCACAAAAGAGGCAAAGAATAATGTACCAGATAACTGGGCCCGGGTTGAGACTCTGCGCGCTGCACAACACATGGTTTTCATCCATGGTTGGACTTTTATAGAGACAGGCACATTCCGCGGTTTTTCCGCGGTTTTGCTTACCAGGAGAAACCACAAGAAACAGTGCTTGCACGTTATTATCGAGTTTTCTGTGCCCTTCGGGGAGCAGATGGCGCTAAAGGTGGCAGACGGGCATGAGAATGGACATTAATGCGCATGGGCTAGCGTCTGAGAAACGTCATTTTTGCATACTGTACATGTATGTATACTTCAACCCGGTTTAATTTAAAAAAAATTCACGAATCGCAGTCCTTTAGTCAATGCTGTGGGCGAGAATTTCAGCAATAACACATTGTTTGGTGTTTACTAGTCAGGAACAACATCAAAAAACTGAAGCGTCTGAAAATAATCTGACATTTTCACTGCATGCTTCACATTTGTCTAAGCCACGTGCAGATAAAAAACTTTGATCTTGAAAAAAACTGATATTCAGCGGACTTAATTGATGTGTAGAAACGTTTGCTGCCGTGTCGCCGGGAAGTTCGATTTTTGGAAAACGCAAAATAATATCAAAAAATAAGATGAAATAACATCCCAGCCAGGCCACATTTTTTACTGTTGCATACCCATAGCTGAAGAAACGCAAACAATATTCTACAACTTTTAAGAATTGTGCGTTTTATGTCATGCACTTTTGAACTCAATCAGCCAAAAGAAAACACACGCGCATGCATAATGCCAAACCTATCGCGATTTTAGAATTTTTTTAAATCCACGCAAATTCCAAAAATTTTCAGAGCATGCATGATTTGCATTCAGTATCAGCAAAAGTGCGAAATTGTGTGCAATATATCTACATACACTGTCAGTGTTTAAAGGAAGTATATTATTCCTAAAAACATGACACGAGACTCAAGCAGTTTTGTTTGACACGTGTCCATGAGTAGGGCAAGTAATAGGTGATGTGGGTTATGATCTAACTTCAAAACCATAGATATATTTTGATTGTTTACACAATTGTTAATCCCTTCCAATCTCAGCTGAAGTTTTAGTGCAGAAAGCCTTGTCATACAAGGTGTTGAGTTGAGTTATTGACACATACATGGTGTTGCTGTTTGCTTTGGCACGGAGGCAAGAAACGTTGTGAGGTGAATTAAATGTTTTTTTCGATTTCCACGCATAAAAGTGCATTTCACCACTTTGATGACTTGCGCAAATCAACAAAAAGCCGCATTGTAATTGGATTATGTTTTTTTACGATTGGGTTTTTACGCGTTTCACTCCCACAATATTATTTCTGAAAGCTCATTGCAAAAATTTTAAAATTTCAATCGGCCATAACTTTCATCATTGGCGTTGAAGAAATGAAAAAAATTATTCTGCTGTGAAAAAGTGGACTGACCCCTATCCATCGATACCATCAAATGAAACATCGTATTGCATCAAACTGTTAACGCACTTGGCCAAACGTACAGCGCAAGACTTCAGAAGTGAGTTTACTTATTTTTAAACCAATTTCGAGGGCTCTAATAAGTAATATTTCAAACGTGAACGAATTTGCGTTGTTGTTGTTGTTGTTTTTGCTCTCGCGATCCACCCTGCATGTGAAAAAATTCTCCTTAAATTCGATTCGCCTGCTTGATTTTATGGGTTAACAAAATTGAAAACACGACGTGAAAAAAAACATTTATTTTACACTATTCGGATTTTCGCGCACTCACAATTTTAATATGTTTGCGCATGAAAATCTTGATTTTGCGTAGTGCATGAGTGAGTGTACATATTTTGTCGTATTTGAGGTGAAACGCACGAAACAATAAAATAATTGACAACGGTAGCTGTCTTTTTGAAAAAAAATTTACAAAAAATGTCATCGCCAGTAGTTTTATTTATTTATTAGTAGGCTTATTTAGCCGTCCGAACGTTGACGCACAAGAGACACGGACGCATAAACGGTGCCGTGAGGTGAAAGTGACGTGCTGCATGGTTTCAGATTTTTCGTTCGTTTATGCCTTCCGTACGGCGACCGTGCTTCGAAGTTCAGACAGCGATACGAACGATTTCGCAGTCATAATCACACGTCGTCGATGTCAAGACAACATGAATGTGGAAAAAGTTCAATGACAAAAATAATGCACCGACACAACGGTCGAGCGTGAAGCCGATCCGACGGAGCCGAAATGCGTCTGGTGCGTTCGGTGATTGCGTTTCGGTCGCGGTCCGTGCCACCGTACACCGCCGCCCTCTGTCTGTGCAGTGTGGCGTTGTTTGCGGCCGTGTTGCACGGCACCGGCACCAGCAATGACGACCACGACCAGAACATCCACAGTCTGAAGGCCGTCATCACGCTGCCCACCGGCGTCGTTGGTCTCGCAACGAACGTCGCCAATTACAGTCGTCTGATTCAGCGGCTGCTCTGGGCGTACGCGCACGAGGCGCAGCGCAATCGGACGCTACCGTGGATCTACGTGGTGACGCCGACGAAACGAAAACCAGAGCAGAAGGCTGATTTGACCAGGTGCGATGGCGTATGTGCGAGCACTCAGAACAAAACGAAAACAGGCTCAACAAAACACTCAACAGCAGTGGTGAGAGTGGCCGCCGTCTGTTGACAGCTTTGTATAAAGAATGACGGTTGAGTTTTCTGTTGAGTCTTTTGTCTGTATGACCATAGTAAAACGAGTATTACGTTGTTTTGCACAGGGGGTGTAACTCGTTGTTGTTCACACCACGAATATCGGTAAGCGATAATTATTAAAGTAAACTAAGGGTATATAAACCGGTAAATATTAGTGATTTGCTAAAATGCTGAACACACACGTCAACCAAGATTTTCGTGCAATAATAACAAAACTTTGCATTCTTTCAGGCTGTCTCAAACGCTTGGTCACATTCGAAATCTGCACTGGATTGTTGTGGAGGATGCACCAGCAACCAGCGGCAAAGTGCGCCGGGTGCTGGAACGCTCTAAGGTTGGCGGTTTTTTTGCGAACTAAACTGCAACGACCGCAGCTTACCAGCTAAGAAACCTAAGCCTGTAACAGATTTAACAGGAAGCAAACTGCATCGTTTACTGCATTATCCGCATTTAACAAAATCCGCCTTCTTGAAATCCCATAATGCCAGCAAATACACCAACGTACGTTCCAAAGTCAACTGGGCGCACTGATTGGTTGCCACAAACTCAGCCGGTCAACATGCCACGACCAATCATTGTACGCTCGTTTTTTAGGTGCCCGCATGGACACACCTCGCTGCGGAGACGCCGAAGAGCAAAAACAAGGGCACCCGAGTGAAGGGTCGCGGTATGGTGCAGCGAAACCGGGCACTTGAACTGCTGCGAGCGATGTACGTCGCTGCTGTGCCGACAGAAAAACGTGAATTCGCAGCGCAACATCAAACTCGGTTGTATTCATCGATGAAAAAGAATCGTGCAACATCGATCGTGAAGCGACCGCGGTCCACCGGCGGCGTCGGCCGCAGTGGCAGGTCACGGCTACGGCACGATTCTGGTCGCAGACGAGCGAGCACAACCGCGACACTGGTGGAGCTCTCCGAGAAGTATCCGAAAACAACGAAAATCACAACGGGAACATCGGACTACCCGGATGATTACAAGCGAATTCAAACGAAGCGATCACCGACCATCAGCGAGCACAAGCGGCCCCAGAGCGCGGTGGTGTATTTCGCCGACGACGACAACACGTATGATGTGCGCTTGTTCGACGATTATGTTCGAAATGTGACTACCATCGGCGTTTGGGCTGTCGGTAAGCAACAACGAAAGAAGAAATCTGGCAATTTTCAGAATGACATGCTCAGAGGAGCCTTTTCATTTAGAAAAGCATTTGAATCGTTATCGGACACGGTGAAAAAAATGGTATTTCACGATAGACGCCGGCAACATCCGTGCTAAAAAAGAAATAGAGCTGTGTTCCACGCTTACCACTGACTGGCCCGTGGCAACCCTTTCACATACAACAACATGTTTTGAACACGATTATTTTTACAAGCCTCTTGGGGTCGGGGGTCGGGCCCATAATGGGCTCGATAGTGTTCGGGCACAAAGTTTCGATCTTTTTTTAGCGTGTAATACTGCGGCATTTGCAAACAATAATGTTTTTTGCCGCTACAACTTACTGCTAACACTTCTTTCAATAAGCTAATTAATTACAGGTGTTGTCGGCAACTCTTTGGTAGAAACGCCCGTCGTGGATCCGTTTAACAGCTCGAAGGTGGTTGGCTGGGATGTCAGTTTTGGAAAACAACGACGATTCGCAACTGATATGGCCGGGTTTGCGGTGCATCTGGACCTGATACTCAGGCATGTTTTGGCGTTTAGCTTTAGCAAGGTGTGATTGATTTTGGTGTGTCTATGGGGAGTCTGATCAGATTTTTTTATTTATGCTTCAGGGAACTTGACAGAAATCGAGTGTCATTTTGCGTGTGATGGTCGTCAGAACATTGTTTTTTTGCTTTATTTTTGTTTACTGGTTACTCGATGTTTTTATTGAACGACCAATAATGTTTACTCAACAAACTGTTGTTCAGAAACAACATCGTAAATTGTGGCTAGCAAAAAGTCGTTCTTGTTGAGCGAGCAGTTCTTCAATTCAACTTCACTGTTAAGCGCCATTCATGGAGGTTGAAGCGCGCTGAAGCGCGCTGACGCGCTTCACTTTGCTACACATTCACGAAGCAAAAAAACAGCGCGCTTCAGCGTGCGTCAGCGCGCTTCAGTTTTGGAGCACATGCGCATTCACGGACGCGCGCGCTGAAGCGCGCTGAAGCGCGCTGACCAGCTTCATCGTGAATGAAGAAATGAAGCTGCGTCAGCCGCTGCGGCTTTTTAGGTTTTTTGCCTATTCACGAACGCGCGCGCTGAAGCGCGCTGAAGCGCGCTGACCAGCTTCATCGTGAATGAGGAAATGAAGCTGCGTCAGCCGCTGCGGCTTTTTAGGTTTTTTGCCCATTCACGAACGAACGCGCGCGCTGAAGCGCGCTGACGGGCGCTGAAGTGCGCTATCATGAATGATGAAATGAAGCTGCGTCAGCCGCTGCGGCATTTGATGTC
The DNA here is from genome assembly GCA_030248135.1 of Theristus sp. LFF4_11. Classification (NCBI taxonomy): domain Eukaryota; kingdom Metazoa; phylum Nematoda; class Chromadorea; order Monhysterida; family Xyalidae; genus Theristus; species Theristus sp. LFF4_11. The sequence goes on from JASANC010003132.1 coordinate 27,283, forward strand.
CGGACATCAAATTTGTGTGTGCAAAATCGCTGATTGTTGCTGTCAGTGACAATCTTTCACAAATGTTGCAAGACTTTTTTGTTAAATCATTTAGTACTTTTCTGACAGATTCTGAACAGTATTGTATAGCGTAATTAGTCTCAAAATAAGTGTGACAGTGAGAATACGAATACTCAACAAAGCAGAAAAGTAGTGCAAGAAATTTATGTGAAATTTATGTGAACTGTACCCGTGCGACGGTGTGGGGTACTGATTTGCGCAGCCCTTAAAACCGGTGTGCAGCCCGCAAGAACAAGCTTTGCTAGCTTTGCTTCATTACACCGGCTGCCTTGCAAACTGCAAAAAGGGCCAAATTCATTCAGAATGCTTTTTTGTACGGTTTTTTATGGTTTCACACCAAAAGTTTTCTGATCTTAGGCGCATACCGTAAAGTCTTGCATATAAGGTCTCCTTATATAAATTTGAAAATCAAAAATTTCTGAAAAAAGTGGAATTTTGTGTGACAACCTTATAAGTGGGAGGAGGTCTTATAACGCGAAGATTAGGAATTTCGGGCCTTATAAACGGGGTGGGATTTTGACCGAATCAAAAATTTGAATTTTTTGGTTTCCCGCCGTGTGACACTCCGCCCACTTTTGGGTGGGGGTCTTATAAGTGGGAGGAACCTTATATGCAAGACTTTACGGTATTTATTGAAAAATTGTGAAATGGACTTTCGAAGTGAAGAAAAACTTTGAAAGCTACACCGCAAAATACAGTTTTTTATGAACAATTTTGTACGATTTCTGCATTTTGACTGAACATTCTAGGATGCAATTTGCTTTCACGTTGCTTGCAAATGGTGCATAGTCCTCAAAATGGTGCACAGCCCTCAAAGTGGTGCACAGCCCTCAAAGTGGTGCACAGCCCTCAAAGTGGTGCACAGCCCTCAAAGTGGTGCACAGCCCTCAAAGTGGTGCACAGCCCTCAAAGTGGTGCACAGCCCTCAAAGTGGTGCACAGCCCTCAAAGTGGTGCACAGCCCTCAAAGTGGTGCACAGCCCTCAAAGTGGTGCACAGCCCTCAAAGTGGTGCACAGCCCTCAAACCGGTGCACAGCCCTCAAAGTGGTGCACAGCCCTCAAACCCGTGTCGAAACAGTGCCGCCGCATAAATTTCTTGCGGCCTGCACACCGATTTTGAGGGCTGCGCACATCGGTACCCCACAACGTGATGTGAAGTAATTGTTTTCTTCAACTGCGGTTTGGCGTGAAACCTTTTTCCTTTTTTAGCCTTGCCACGGCATGTAGAGCATTGCAAAAAAAGTTTCCTCAACGGCAGCACATGATTAGTGAATGTTGCACAAATCAAAAGATTAAAACATTCACTGAAACGGCGAAAACAACGAATCGAAGCGGTATATAGTGTGTACTAAACAGCACGTACGGAGACAACACAGACAACAGCACAAAACGATAAAACTGAACGACATTTAATGAACAAACACCTAGAGAGGTTCCCACCTGTCAACTACTATAGTGCAGTGGTAACATGTTGTGCCTGTCAGCACAGAGGCCAAAGTTCGAAACCCGTCAAAGCCCAGTTGTTTTTATCGTCTTTATCTGTTGGTTTCTTTCACAAACGCAGCACAATAAAACTTACTGTATTCCTCAATTAATTTAATTTTACCACAATTAAATTCATTCCCTTTTTGGTCTGCATCTATCACAATTGAAAGCGCAGAAATTATGCAAATACGTTTCATTTTTCAGACAAGCCGCTGCGGCATTTGGGGTCCGGACATCAAAAGCCGCAGCGGCTGACGCAGCTTCATTTCTTAATTCATGATGAAGCTAATCAGCGCGCTTCAGCGCGCGCGTTCGTGAATGGACAAAAAACCTAAAAAGCCGCAGCGGCTGACGCAGCTTCATTTCTTCATTCATGATGAAGCTGGTCAGCGCGCGTCAGCGCGCTTCAGCGCGCGCTTGCATGAATGGGCCTTTAAGATACGGCGTCTTCATCGGTATTTGTAAACGCCAGCAGAAAGTTTACAAACAGCAGTTGGCGTTTGTTTATAAACGCCGATGAAAACGCGGTATGCTACATTTTTTCAAGCATTCTTTTCACAATGTCACTGTTTTTCAGTCACACTCAAGAAACTGGAAGATATGCTTTCAAAATATCGCAACATTTCAGGCATCCAACGGCGTCGTTTCACCAAGGCTGCAAAATTGGCAAATTCGAAACGTGCTTCATCGCGCAGCTCGGCGTGACGCTGAACGACCTTCAGCCGATGGGCGTCGCCGTGAATGGCAACGCAACGTTGCAAGCGAACTCAAACGCAACGAAAGCCAATGCAACCGATGTTGCGAATTCTGAAAGCGAACGTCTTAACGAAGTACTGGTGTGGCATACGAAAACCTGCAGCTCCGGTAAACACGGCGGCAATAAAGGCTTTGAGATTTGAGAGTGTTTTTGCTTTTTGCTGAGCTTGTTGTTGTGGATTGAGTGTGGTCTTCTTTCACGTGAATTGCAGCAAAGATATGTGTTTATGTTTGGCAGATTGTTTTCATAATCACGTTTTATCTGCTCATTTTCTTTGCTCAGCATCATTATTCGTTTGCATGACATACATAGTCAACCGTAGTAATTTTTCAGTGTGTAGAGCTTTGAACGACTTCTGGTAGTTTTTGGGCGCGAGTCCCTGTGATAAACGGTGAGCTTATTAGTATTATTACTTTCATTAATTTTTACCTGGTCAGGAAAAGAAATAAAATTGTTTTCAATATGTGACGTTGGTTTTTGGCACTAATGCACGCATAAATAAATGATAGATACTCTGGCCGGTGATGTGCAAAGGTAGTTTTTCAGAAGACATTACTGAACACTGAACAGCAGTTTTAGAGTAAACTTTTCATAGTTGGTCAGGTTTTGCTGGTTTGAATTAACGTTGAACAACGTAACATGCAATACCGTGCTCTATTTTTTCCATTTATCTGAACTTCAGGGAAAATTCTAGCGAAAATAAAATGCTTCGACAATTATATTTGCTGATTTTGCTGGGCTCAATGTTTTTCAGCACCACGGTTAGTTTTTCGTTGAAATGGTAGGAGTTTCTCAATAAACTATAAGACAATGCTTTATTTCACACATTTTGCGACATTTTGAATATCGCCGCGAATGCTCTTTGGATTGGTCCAGCCCTAAAAAAGAGGATTTCCAAGCAGACTCGTCTGAAACTTCTGCTGATTGCTCAGCCTCTTCAAAATAAATTGGGCATACATGTATATATTTTAAACGTAGTCAGTTAATGTAACAAAACGAGATTTTTTTCACAATTATGAAGTGACCGAAACGCCAACTTTCAGGCGGACTCACCGACAGACAAGAAGTTCATTCGGTCGCTGTTTTGGGACGAAGAACAAGGAAAATACGTCAGCTGCTGCCCGGAGAGGCACGGCTACCATGGATGGGGCTTCGTAAGGGCATTTTTGGAAAACCTTGAAAAACGGTACTGAATAAAGAAAAGAAGACCAAACGTCAAACCACAAAAATTTGAGAGCTTTTAAAACGCATGCAATAGTGCAGGAAAGCGTTTTATTTATTTTTAATGCGAATTCCATACCACCCAAAGAAAAGAAACCCGTGAGCGAGTGGGGGAACAGAACAGAACAGGAAGTGGTCTTCTTATTCTCAGCGACCATGCGAACCGTTTCTTTGTGTTCACTATACTAAAACATTATAAAAAACTGAGCAAGATACAGCTCAAAATAACTGTACTGACCAAGTCAAAATTGCATTTTCAAACCTTGCTCAGTTTTACGGGGTGTCTCATAAAAAACTACAATTGGCAAAACGGCTTATTCTCGTGTTTGATTTACCATTTATGTCAGAACTTTGGAACACAGTTCAAAAAATGCTTGCCATTATTTGTCTTAAAGTTTTATTTGAAAATATCCAAGCACACTAGCACAGCAACGTTTTGAACTTCAAAGTTGCAAATCATCCGTCACAAATACACGCGATGACGAGACGATTATTGTCCATCTGCGATTTTTTGCACTTATGCATGTTCTGCTCTCTCCAATGCACTGAAACTATTACAGTTACAATTTATCTTTTTAGGTTTAAGTCCTTCAAATAAAATTGGATTTCTTGAAAAAAAACACCAACTTGTCATGCACGTGTGAGAAAAACTGAAGCTTGATTTTTCACATGTTCTTTATTCTTTGAAACAACTTTAGCTGTTCACAGGTCCCAGAACAAATGAATCCAAATGAGAACATTCAGGAAAGCCTTGTGCACACTTTTGCCTGGCTAAACACAGCACGTGTTTTGATTTACAGACCTCTGGGTCTTGCTTTAGACCAAGAAATGAGCACAATTTTGTTGTCAAATTTGGTCACACAATCAGCGGCAAGCACTTTTAAGCAGTGTGCAAAACTTTAGTTTTAAATGTGCACCAAACTGGAGAATCGAGCCGTTTTGCTCATTGCGATTTTTGAGACACCCTGTATGTTTTCAGGATCCCGACTGCATACAGCACTTCCCACAGTGTCCCGAGCACGACCGAGATCGAAATACCAGATGAGCAAAGCGAACTGGAAATATTCTGAAATTTCTGGGGTTTTTTGTTTTTGTCTCTCACATTTATGCTTGCTTTTTTATGTGGAGTAACGTGTGAAGGCATAAATTTTTTTCATGTCGGAGAAAGAGTACCATTCAACCGTTAAAATTTACATTAAAAGAATTTTCTACAAGCTCATTACGTTATATCCGTAATTTGAGATGATCAATGTTCAAAAATAACAAATAAGCATTCAGGTTTCGAATCGATCAAGCACACACTGATTGGCTGCATCACACACTGCAAACAAACATTAAAATGCAGCCAAAAAATAAATAAAAATTCTGATAATGACGTTATTCTGACAGTTAGTGTAGCTCCAGTGGCAAAACGTTGGTCAAACGGATTGCACAATTAACCACTCTCGCACCAAACAAAAGAAAAAGCCGGCACGTCAAAACTCGAACAACTCCGAATGGAACTCGAATGCGACGCCGTCACGTGACTCCTGTCCGCTGATGACGCGCGCGTCGTCGACCAACGGCCGCGGACCGCACAGCAGCACGGCCACCCGCCGTTCGCCGCAGCTGAGCGCGAACGAGCGCATCGTTTGAAAGATCGACTTCAAATTCGGTCTCCCGAAACGCACGTGCGGCTGCACGTCGGGGCGGATGTTCGCGTTCGCGTACTCGTCGTGCGAGCGAACGCGCGTCAGGTAGAGCTCGGTGTGTAGCACGCTCGATGAGACTGGCGTCGACTCGTTGGTGGACTCCTGGACGAAATGAAGCAGCTTGCATGAACAGAGCACAACGGCACCGGACAAGGAATGTGGGAGACTCTGAGAAGCGCAACTGGAATGTCCTTGCACAGGACTCTGAAATTGAAAAGCACAAGTTTCAGCGCGACCAACATCGAACACAGTTTTGTCGGTGGCACGTTGCAGAAAGTTGCGATCGGTGTCCAAGCGATCCAAGTTGTCCGGCTGGAACGACAATGGAAGCCGGTTCATTTGACCGGCCCACTGGCGATCGTGCTCGAACGTCGCTGAGACCATGTACTTGTCGGCGCATGACCACACGAACCAGATCTGCGATCAGTCAAGAAGGACGGTGATTGCAGTGCACTGAGTGCAAGAACCTTTACTGTACACCTGCACACACAATAACATCTGTGTGGTATGTGTATTTTGGTATTTTGGCATAACGTCTACCCTTAGAGCAATTTTGGCATTGGATTCATGTATTGGTATGGGCTATGGTCACTCTGCGCTTTCCACGTTGACGGGACCAATCAGCGTGGCCGGATAAAACATCACTATTTCGCGGCAATCGAAACAGTCCAATCAAAACCTAGACAACGATTTGTACCTTTTTAATTGGTCTTCGCTGGTGCTCGTGCTCATAGAGCAGCTGATTGCAGATCGACTGCATTGGTGTGATGCCGATGCCGCCGGAAATCAACAGAAACAATCGATAGCGGTGCCCAGCGATGTCCAACTGTGGACTCCCGTACGGTCCTTCGATAAACACGGTCAGTTTTGTGCTGCTTGGATCTGCCGTGTATTCGGCGGCGGTCTTCTGTTGCACCTTTTTAGTCACCACTTGGTATAACGACTCAGTCCAGTTGCCGAGCACACGAATGTGGATCGAGACCTGCAATGATTCAAATGCGCAATTTGTAGCTGATTGGCTTCGTGTGATTGTAAAACATGGGCCAATCAGTATCAGTGTATTGCCGAGCTCTGCAATTTTAGACTCATTCCAAAAAAAGATCTGCAGATTTTGTGAGTTCGAAGTTTTGCGGTAAAACGATTGAAACCGCGTGTTTGCCACAAACCGATCGATATTGATCGCACAATTTTTTCTCGCAATGCGATGATTGTATGGCAAGCCAAGACAATACAACCAATCAGCAGCTCCTCCATGTCCAGCAAGCGCCACATCATCATACCACCAGCACTACCGTAACCCTAGCCCGATCCTACCGTATCCGCGTGTGGCGACGACGACAATGAAAACGGGTGCCACTCATAGACGTTCACAGAAGGCACCATCACGAACAGGTACTGGCCGGCATTGTAGTGAAACATTGAGGCCTTCGGGAACGTCAGTCGAATGACATTTGCTGGTAGTCGGGTCGCCTCGCAAATGTGCGGGTAGGCGAGTAGGCTCATGTAGATGTAGCGGATCAGTAGATCAACGCCCCACAGGGAAACGCCTGCAAAAAGATTAGATTCGAAAAAAATTGAGGCGAAAATTGGCATTCCAAAGTGACGTTGACATTCCACCAATTTCAAGTAAAATAAAACTCCGATAACAAAAATTGCGGTGTACATATTTACACACTAATGGAAATGCGTTACTTCTTTCAAAAAAAAACCAAAGACTCCGTTTACCAATCAGAATTCCGGTCGCTTCATGAATGACGCCGGAGACAACGGTGACGATGATCAGCGCCAAATGCAGCGCATAAAAAATGTTCCACAGATTCCGGCGGATCACCGAGATGCTCAGCATGACCAGGGCGCACATACCGCCGCCAAACACCCAGCCACTGATGAAATCGTCGTCGCCGGTGTCACTGTCCTGAAACACCAAAAAAACTCTGTAACTTTCTGTATCACTTGTTTGTTCGAACGTGTCGCGCCGGAATGACGTCATGTGCGTCATGAACTATGCGCTTCTTAAAAAGTTCTTATGACAGCAGCCCGGAGTTTCCACTATGCTGACTCTTCACATGACAAAATACGTGTAAAAGTGAAACGAACACCTGCCTTTTCAGAAAATCTCAGCAGATACGAATTCTCGGTGCATTTCTGCTGGTTTGACCAATCAACACGCAGCCATCAATCAGTTTCTTGCTAATTGGCTGCATTCGGTTCGAATCGAATTGTAACTTGTTCGGTGCATGACGCAGCGAATCAGCGTCTCAGAGTGTGGAATTTCAGCGTTTGTAACAACAAACATCGCATTGCGCTTGATTCTGGCACTTGTGCATGTCAGACGCCAGACGGTCGTTTTTTTAAAACAAGTGACGTCGCTTCAATTCGGCAATTCGAATAACAGGCCATAGACTACACATGGAACGGCGGGGGCAGAGCATTGAACGCTACTCAAAGTGGAACATGATGCGGCAGCCGCAACGTGACGCTGAATTCGCGATAACTCAGCAACGGTGATTCGCTAGATTATACAGTGTGTTTCTTCAAACCAGTCAGATTCGTCGCAGAATACAGAGCAAACGAAACTTTGCGTCAAAAGAGATTGACCGGGCATTGACCATGACAAAAAAAGTTTGTTGGAATCAACAACCCCGTTCATTCATCTTTCGTAATCTGCTGTATCTTCCCCGGTCTTCCTTCATTCTGCTGACAAAGATGACAGATTCAAAGAAACATACTGTAGATTAAAATTTGCTAGACACTCACCGGACCCCAAGTGGCCAGAATGCCATGCGCGAGGCCACACAATGCGGCGATGGTGGCAAAAAACTTGTGCCAAAATATTTGCCGCTCAAACGGTATGCCGAGTAAAAATGTGAAAACGGAATTCTTTGTCGACAGCGCTATCGCCAACGCCATCGGTAGCACCGCGTAAGAACCTGCAAACAGCAACCGAATCAAAATCCTTGAAACGTGTGCTTGAAACAACAGCAACCAATCAGCGGCGAGTCAAATATCTCAGCCAATCCAGATTCAAACGTTTCCACTTGCTCACCAGTATTCTCGACGTGATCTTCATCGCTGCTCGGTAGTACTGTAACCGATACGACCAAATAGACGATCGTCAGCGCTGCAATGACGCCAATCAACAACAACTCGATCAGTGTCCAGGCGCGATTGAACGGTTTATACGGCGGGAACGGCATTCGCAGGTTGAACGGCGTACTCCGGAGGATGCTGTCACGAAATCGAATCCAGTATCGCAATGGAACGGCACACCAGCACAACGCCGGCGTCTCCGTCCACGCGTATTTGTAGGGTGTCCAGGTGGCCGGGCGTTTTCGCTGCGCCGGCTGTTGCTGCTGTTGCTTCTCGGTGGGCGCCGCTCGCGTGTCCGCTTTGTTAGTTTCGTCGTCCGTCCACGAATTCGCGGAATACGCCGTGCGAATCGTTCTAGACTCGGTGTTTTCGACGGTTTCCCGCGGGCTTTCTTTCGACGAGTCGTCCACATGGTCGGACTCGGTGCTCGGTGCGATTTTGGCTGACATTTTTAGAACTAGCAGTCTCGAAGCAGTGGTTTATGCTGGAAATTGTTGTTCATGGCCTGAAATGTTTGATTGCTCACTGTCAAAGGTTTTTTGGTGCTGAGTTAGTCTATATTTGCATTTGCACTACAGTGCCTGCCAGTTTTGTTTTTATGAAGTGAAAAAACACAAACATGGGTTTTGTTCAAACAAACCGAACCGAAAACCGCTGGACGCTAGAATGGATGAAGTGGATATTGAAGAACAGGCAAAATTTCAGAAAATTTTCTTTCACTGATGATGAAAAAACTTGTTTCTGCTGCTTTAGAATGCAGAAAAAATACGTTAGGATGTAAGACAAGTTTGAAAAACAGGTGTAGAAGCGAAGAATAATCAATGCACAACGGTGTATGTTAACAAAATACAAAAAGAATTGAAATCCTTTGTTGACACAGGCGGTGAGCGTCAGAATTGCGCGGCGCGCAGTGTTAGCTGTTTGTGATGTGGTATGAATGCATTTACCTGTTTCCTCTGAAAATGCAAAAATCGATCCAACCGTGGCTTGTTATGTGCAATAGTGCGCTTCTGCTCCGGGAATCCATAGAAACCGCCCTGGAGGGCATGAACAGAGAGTTTTTAAAAATAGTGGAATGGAAAGCAAACGCTTTACAAAAGAAAAAAGATAAAAGACATGGCTATCCGCCTATCAGTATTTTATTACCGCCTTCACACGGATTTTCCATTTCACGCATTAGTTCTCAGTAAAAATAAGATTATCTTATCAGAAATTGCTTCCCGCATCATTTGTTTTTGGCGCTCAGATATAACGCGTGGCCCAAGACCAAATAAATGGCCCAAGACAAAATGAATGACCCAAGACAAAATGAATGGCACTACACCAAATGAATGCGGGGGGGGTACAATTCCGGCCCGCTAATTCCGGCCTGAAGAATTCCGGCCCGCTCATTCCGGCCCGAAGAATTCCGACCCGAAGAATTCCGGCCCGGAGAATTCCGGCCCGGATAATTTTCGCCTGTACGAACCATATTAAACCACACGAAGTGATTTTGGTAATGAAATAATAAAATAAAAATATCGATGTTCACATGCTACAGTGTATTTTCAATGATGTTCGTCCTGTCTGCTTTTGTGGATAGTGAAACCTTTTGGAAAAAAGAAACTACAAATAAATTTTTAATTTTTTTATCATGAACAGGATTTGTGACCCTTTTACCTTATCAAAAAGGCTTGGCTTAGAATTAGGAACCTACAACAAGTCACTGCAAGCAAGTTCTAAACAAAAATAAAAAATCACTTAAGAATTTATTTACCAAAAATCACTTCGTGTGGTTTAATATTGTTCTTGCTGGCGAAAATTCTCCGGGCCGGAATTCTCCGGGCCGGAATTCTTCGGGCCGGAATTCTTCGGGCCGGAATGAGCAGGCCGGAATTCTACGGGCCGGAATTTCGCGGGCCGGAATAGTACACGAGCCAAATGAATGGTCCTAAATCAGTTGTTGCTTGCAATGAGTCGTTGTAGGTTCCTAATTTTACCTAATCCTGAGGTAAGACTTTTTGATAAGGTGAAATTGATTATTTTCACCTTATCAAAAAAGCTTAGTTTAGGATTAGAATTAGGTTTAGGATGTAGAATCTACAACGACTCATTGCAAGCAACACTTTCACCTTATCAAAAAGGCTTGGCTTAGGATTACGATTAGATTTATGATTAGGAACCTAGAGCCTACAACGGCCCCCAAAACGTCACTAATTGTCCCAGCTCAAGTAAAAACCAACATACCGACTTGAAATTCGATCAACAAAAAAATGTCGCGACGACAGGACACGAAACAGCAACCAAACAACGTAGCTCTTGCAAACGGAGCAGCTCGGACGCTCAGAATTCAGATTGCGAGGCGAATCGTCACCTTATCTGCATCGAAAATTGTAAGCCAAGCTTTGGGACGCTCAAAAACTTCATCGCAGAAGGTAAGCCTAAAATCAGTCGGTAAAACGGTCCAAAATCAACTGCTGACGGTTTTACGAGGTACAAATATCAAAGAAAATATTTTTGTACATATTTTTATATATATAATTTTTGTTGAACTTTCGAAAAATTGTGCCAAAATTCAGGTTTTCAGAGCATATTAGAGAAAATTTTTTGCATCGGCACGGCATTTTTTGTTTTCTTTAAAAAAATTCGATTTTTGTTTAACAACCCTTGTGGTAGGGCCATTCATTTTGTCTTGGGCCACTTATTTTGTGTAGGGCCATTTACTTTGTCTTGAGCCATTAGTAAAGAGCGCCTTGTTTTTATGGAAAATGCTCATTTGGTCATATTTGGACTCGTGAAAAATTGGAAAAGTTTTCACGATAATTTCCTGAAATTTTTTTATTTCCGGAAATTTTTCACGAAATTATATTTTCCGAAAAATACCACCTCTACTCTGGGCAAAAAATCATGATGAAGTCATTTTCTTGCGTAGTGTCTTAAACGCATTTTCAGTTGAAAGCATAGTTGTTCTAGGGGGGGGGCTGGGGGGGCGTAATTAGGGTTGTTAAACAAAAATGAAAAAATTTAAAAAAAAAAGTGATTAAAAAAAAACAAAAATGCCGATTTTTTTTTTTTTAATTCGAAAAATTTTCCTCTATATGCTCTGAAAACCTCAATTTTGGCACAATTTTTCGAAAGTTCAACAAAAATTTTCTTTGATTATACCTCGTAAAACCTTTAGCAGTCGATTTTGGACCGTTTTACCGACTGATTTTAGGCTTCGACAACATCTGCGATGAAGTTTTTGAGCGTCCCAAAGCTTAGCCTACCATTTCCGATGCAGATAAGGTGACGATTAGCCTCGCAGAGCGTCCGATTGTGCTCGCTGCACCGTTTGCAAGCGCTACGTTGTCTGGTTGCTGCTTCGTGTCGTGTCGTCGCGAAACCATCAGAAGAATTGATCGAATTTCAAGGCGGTATGTTTGTCTTCACTTCAGCATTAGCTTAGCTGGGGACAATTAGTGACGTTTTGGAGGTCAAAACACAAGAAGAGGCATGGTGACGGTTTGGAAAAGGGGTAATTGAGGTCACCAAAACAAAATCTGCAAAGTTCCGCCATACGGGTGTCATTCGGGAGGCGCTTGCATATCATATGTGGTTCTTCGGACTCCCTGATTGATTTAGCACAACTTTGATTTTTGAAATTTTAAAAAAAAAAAAATTTTTTTTTAAAAAAACAAAAATGACGATTTTTGTTTTTTTAACAACCCTAGGCGTAATTAGGGGGTTTGCCTACTTTATTCAAAAAGCGTGAAATAAAACGCGCTTTAAAACGTTACTTTTTGCAGCTTTTTCGATTTACAATTGTCCGTAAGCAGTTTAACTGAAAGAACCGATTTTGACAGAAAAACAGGAGACACAACGGAACAAAAGAAATATCATTGAACTTCGCGATCGCCTGACTGCGCTACAAATGGAGAAACTGGCACTGGATTGACAATGACGATGGCGACGGCGACGGCGACGACGAAGAATGGTACCAGTAGAGAGAAAAAAGGGCAAAGTAAAGTGACTGACGGGCAACTGTTTTTTATTTATATTTTGATCGAATTGACCGTCGCGTCTGTCTGTAGCGCAGGGCAGGTGTAGGGCTTTCGCCTACTAACCGTTCTGTAGGTGGAAAGTTCGAACCTCGCTGCGGACAAGACACACAATGGAGAAACTAAAGTGACCAACAAGTTCGAATGGTCTACTCCCTCCCTGAGCCGAGGGTAAATTGGGCTATATTGCCCGTTTCCGCCGGAGTTAGGTACCTTTTTTAAGGTTTCCGGAACCGCCGCGCAAACAAATAAAATAATCAAAAAAAAATCATAAAAAGAATTCAAAACAAAAACGGGCATTGACTTGCTCGACTGACTGAAATTGAATTGACATAATCAAACAAACGAGCTCATTCATAGTTTTCGTTGTTTTGAAAAAAAAGATTATATCGAGTTAATTTCTAGTCCTTCTGTCTGATCTGATCCTGATGTCGACGTCATCACGTATCGGATTCTGAAAACTCGCAGATGCAGGCGCAGGTCCAGTCAATATTGTCATCATGACGTCGTCTGTCAACTCCGTCCGACGCAGACATTTCAATCCAGCTTTATGGGCTCTTATGGAAATGCTGACGGATAGTGCGGTTTTTATGTGTTTTCGTTCCATATACTTTGTCGTTTTGTTAGGCTGAATTGCAGAATTTTTTCAGAAATGACAGCGACGACCGTGGTGAATTGGCGACGCAAGCGCGACTGCCGGCTGATTATGTTATATTGAAATCGACTGTCGCTGACCTTAAACTTGCCTCCACAAGAAAGGTACACTTTTGTGTTCTGTGCTCATTCTGCAGTTTCGTTGCCCTCGATCCAGCACCGTGGGCCCAAAAAAAATTTCGAAGGAGGGGGGGTATGGTGCCGTGGGGGGGGGGGGGGGGTGCCGACCAAAAAGTGAGGGGGGTCCAAATGGTAACGTGGGACCCGTGCATTTTTTCAAAATTTTCTGTGGGGGGGGGTCCGGTCCACCCCGCCCCCCCATGATATTTTTTCGCTTAAATTTTGAAGGAAAAACGCTAAATTTTGCTGCAAAATATTTGAAATTACAAATAAGATGGTCAAGTTATCATATATTCAGCTTATATTATGGACTTTATAGACAAAAAATCATGATTTTCAAAAAAAATTTTGGGTGTGCAGAAAATTTGGGGGGGGGGTCTCCGCCAGACAAAACTTCATTGGGGTGTGGGGGGGGTGTCGGCCAAATTTTCGAGGGGGGGTCCGATGGGGGGTGGCACGGTGGCCCCCCCCCACCCCGCCCACCCGACGGTCTCTGGTGCTCTGGGGGGGTGTACCCCCCCCCACCCCCCCCGCCCACGGTACTGCCTCGATCCGTTTTTCCGAAATATCGCGTAAGCGTGCTTTGGCGCGCTGTCTGTTTAAATAATTTGTGCGTGTCTGTTTAATAGGAGTGCTGAAAGCTCTTTCTTAGTTTCATTTCAATGTCGACAGTGACACGACATTCTCATACACGGGCTTGCGAAGCCTCAGGATATTAACAGAAATTTCATTGCCACACATGCATGAGAATCATGAGAGCCATGAATCAGCGTGCTGAGACGAGTTTTGAGCGGACCCATATTTTTTACAGTACCCCCCCCCCGCTTCCGCAGTCGGCAACGACCAACAGCAACGATTCACACTGACCAATTCCATGACATTATTGTGGATGATCGATCATGATGAGCTGATGTTGTGTGTGACGCTTGTGACACGATCTCATGATTTTTTCGTGTTTTGCTGACATGTTTTTCTGTTTATCTGAGCACAGTTTTTTATAATATTTGAAGCACGCCCCCACCGATTCCGGAAACCCGAAGGTCGCAAACTCCGGTGGGTTTGGGGAATAGACGGCTCACCATCCCGTGGAACCAATACCCTTGCCACGTGAGGGGGACAGCCTCTAAGCCCCGCTCTGTCCTGGGGGCACCAGTGATTTTAGCCCGATTTCGGTTTCGGTGGCCTGCGGTCGCTATATCCCCGTAGGGCAGCGAATCCGAAAGTTTTTGTTTGTGTTTTTCTTTGTTTTTCTGCTGGTAAGTTTTGAATCTGAATTTGAATCGATATGTTGAACTTTAGAAAATTGTACTGCATTGAAGACGCTTTTGTTCAAATTTATTTTTTAGTCCGAATCCAAAATTAGAACACAGAGCTCAGCAGTTACCAGTGAACTTGTAAGTTTTTGTTCAATGTTTTCTCCGATTCGTGCGATTTTTTACAACTGCTGTTTGAGAAAAAAGAAATCAAGTATTGTTTCTTCGCCAAACGAATTTGACCATTGCTATGGTTTTGTGCGTATTTGCATCAGCTGCCTTGTAATGTTACGTCAATCATAGTTGAAATTTTTTGTGGGACACTGGATAAAACTCATTGTGAAAAGGTAAAACGTGCGGATGACTTTTGATCCATTGATAATGAAACACTATTACTGCTTTCCACAGATCAATCATGTCAAAGAACAGACAAAAAACAGGGACCCAAAAACGCGTTTTCACGGTTGGTTTCGACTGCTTTTCAGTTTCCGCAGACGGCTGTCGCCGTTGTTGCGAATTTCTGCACGAATCAAATTTCAAGTTGTTGGTTTGTTTCGTTTTATTCTGTTTTCTTTTAGTTTCTGAGTGGCCTGCTGCCTGGCTGAATTCTGAATCTCATGTTGTATTGCGTAATTCCTCTCATCACATCTCAATCACATTCGGTCCTCGTAAAAAACCTGTTTCAGAGCTCCTTGTCGTATGCTGTGATTGATTGCAGCGTTCTAGAGCATGTGCTAAACACAAAACGCAAAGAATGTGCAAACTGCTGGGTGCAGTGCGTGTGCTGCATGCTCATTGGAAAGTGCAGGTGCAGCACCTCCACACGTGCGCGTGCGTTTTGAATAAAGAAGCATTACGTAATTGGGGTTGTTAAAAAAACAAAAATCGTCATTTTTGTTTTTTTTTTAAATTTTTTTTTTAAATTTCAAAAATCAAAGTTGTGCTAAATCAATCAGGGAGTCCGAAGAACCACATATGATATGCAAGCGCCTCCCGAATGACTCCCATATGACGGAACTTTGCAGATTTTGTTTTGGTGACCTCAATTACCCCTTTTCCAAACCGTCACCATGCCTCTTCTTGTGTTTTGACCTCCAAAACGTCACTAATTGTCCCCAGCTAAACTAATGCTAAAGTGAAGACAAACATACCGCCTTGAAATTCGATCAATTCTTCTGATGGTGTTGCGACGACACGACACGAAGCAGCAAGCAACCAGACAACGTAGCGCTTGCAAACGGAGCAGCGAGCACAATCGGACGCTCTGCGAGGCGAATCGTCACCTTACCTGCATCGGAAATGGTAGGCCAAGCTTTGGGACGCTCAAAAACTTCATCGCAGATGTTGTCGTAGCCTAAAATCAGTCGGTAAAACGGCCCAAAATCGACTGCTAAAGGTTTTACGAGGTATAATCAAAGAAAATTTTTGTTGAACTTTCGAAAAATTTTGCCAAAATTGAGGTTTTCAGAGCATATTAGAGGAAAATTTTTCAAATTTAAAAAAAAAATCGGCATTTTTGTTTTTTTTAATCACTTTTTTTTTTTTAAAATTCATTTTTGTTTAACAACCCTGGGGGGGGCCGGCCTAGGGTTAGGGGAAAAAAAAAATCCGGATTTTTTTTTTAAATTAAAAAAAAAAAATTTTTTTAAAAAAAAAATTTTTTTTACAAGTTAGGTTCGTTCGAAGCGTCTCGTCGAGCTGAGTTCATCTAGACTATTTTCAGAACGATCCGGGAAACTATAAGAGCGAAAATCGTGTTTTATTGAAATTATGTCCATTTCATAGAGGGAAAGTTGCATTTTCAACAGTAAAACAGGGCAATTTTTCACGTGTACTTGAATATTGAACCGTTCTTAGTGGTTCCTCTTTAGAAAATTACCAAAATTTGACTGTGTTCAAAAATTCCTGTTTGCTGTAGCTAAGTCGGCAACCCCTGTCGACCCGGTCGCCCCCCCCAAGACACTTACTTTCAGGTTCAACCAGCTATGCTATCTGCCACATGGCGAGAGCCCACTCTTCAAATCATCGTATCGAAAACACGTACCATGATTTCGCGATCACGTTGCGGGCAACTGACAGACGCAAGTTTAACACGTTAGTTTAGCTCAGCACGCAAGTTTTAACATGTGGCCATGTTATCGGGTATCTGAAAAACGGTCGTGTGATGTGGTATTAACCAACATCTCCGCTCAAATTGTTTAACAATATATCGCACAACTCCATTGTGGACCTATAACATACGCCAATCAACAAGATATCATGTTCATCTCATGGCCTACCGACTGAAAAACATGTTCTAAGTTGCAAGAAAACGATTTCTGAAACGATATTTCAATTCAGTTAAGTCATTTCAACGCTAAAAATTGACTCTAGAAGTCATCCAAATCGAAAAACATGGAGTACGTCGGTCAAAATGACCAAATAATGACATTTACCTAAGCACACAAAGAAGTTGGGAAGAAAATTTGGTTTGAACTTTCAAAAAATTATGCCATAAATCGAATTTTCAGAGCAAAGTAGAAGAAAAAATTTTCAAATTTTTTTTTTTAAGTTTGAAAAAAAAAATCCAAATTTTTTTTTTTTAAAAAAACGAAAAAAAAAATAAAAAAAAATTTTTTTTTTCAAAGCCCCTAACCCTAGGCCGGCCCCCCCCCCCAAAAAATTTTCGAATCTATCTCTCTATCAAACAGGTTTTTTCGGCTGAGCTATTATCTATCTGAAAAATTTACTCAGCCAGCTATCTATCTGAAAATTTTTGTCTTCGAAGACATAAAATGAGTCAATTTTTGACCAAAATTGACCATTTTTGCTCGTAATTCTTGAAAATTTCGCTAATTTTAGGTAAAATACGCGTTTATACTTGATTTTTAGTGTATTTTTAGCATTATTTTGCTGTTTTTATAGCTTTTTAGCGTTTTAGCTATCTATCTATCAAATTTCAAAATTTTGACCGCCCCCCCCCCCCAAAGTCACAGGCCCCCCCCGCGGCCCCCCCCAAAATTTTCCAGCTATCTATCTGTCTAGAAAATTTGCTCCAGCTATCTTTATCGGCCCCCCCCCCCAACCCCTCGGCTCTGGAACAACTATGGTTGAAAGTACAATTTTGATGGCCAAAATTTGTTTTTTATGTCAATCAATCAATCAATCAAGTTTATTTGTAAGCCTCACGGCCAGTTCACATGAACACATTCACAAAACTTCCATTATGCAAAACAAACACAAACGATGTCACAAAAAACTAAAGATGTACAGACTATTGATGAAATTTGTGAATGCATCAATGAAAGCAAGCAAAAAAGTCGATGCAAACGAATGGGCAGAATAAAATTACATAAATCCCGATTAAAAAAAGATTTTTTTTTGAAAAAAAAGTTTAAAAAATTTTAGACCTCTATCTGACTGAAAGTTGTGTTGTGTCGACGTCTGGAAGCGAGTGGAAACAAACGAATCGGAACAATCTCCAAAAAATGGCGTACCACATTGCGAATTTGCTCGAGAAAATGATGTCAGCTGACAAAGACTATCGTTTCATGGCGACTAACGACTTGATGTCAGAGTTGCAGAAAGACTCGATAAAACTAGATGACGATTCTGAGAAAAAGGTTGGATTTCATGAGAGAAAAAATTCGTAAACGAGTCAAATTCTTTTCCAAAATGGACTGAGAACTATTTTTTCGTCCACAACGGACGACGCGTGACAAAAAATCGTTCCTATTATGTAGGTCGTAAAAATGCTGCTCCGCCTGTTGGAGGACAAAAACGGCGAAGTGCAGAATCTGGCCGTAAAGTGCATCGGTCCGCTGGTAAACAAAGTGAAAGAGGTCCAGGTGTGTTTTTATTTTTTTGCGTTTTGCTGTTTGCTTTGTTGGTTGCTTTGTTTTGTGTTTTTTTGTTGTTTCCAACCGAGCTTTTGGGTTTCACATTCGGACGCCAAAAATTGAACGTTCGGTTTATCCGCTGGGTCGTCCCCAACCGTTTTTTTTTGGGAAGAAGCTATGCTGCTGTATGTTGTGATTAGGGTTGGCACAGGAAAAAAAACCGGTTTTTTACCAACCCTAGTTGTGATCATTTAACTCGTGTGTTTCAAAAGCACATATAATATTTGCAGGTCGAGCTGATTGTGGACACTTTGTGTCAAAACATGATGAGCGAAACGGAGCAACTTCGTGACAGCAGTTCCATGGCACTGAAAGTGGTCATTGCTGAGCTGCCACCGGCCTCGCCAAACACTGCCAATGTGCGGTTTGCTTGAAAAAGCTCGCAACTTCGACAAGTTATTGAAAAGAACGCTTGCAAAGCTTCGTCAAGGGCATATACAGTCTAGCTCTATCACAAATCCAATCAGCTGATTGGTTGATGCATGCATTCTAAATTACTCTAAATTATAGGGAATCAGTGTAGTCGTTGGTGATCACGTGATTCAGGCAGGCTTTCTGTGAATGAATTGCTGTGGAGGCGGAGTTTGGTTTGCACGACAGAATCCGTTCATCACGTGACCACCAACCAATCAGCTTGTTGGATATGTTATAGTTTGACTGTATTGGCAATACCTTACAACCGGTGTGTTTCTTTAACCTGTGCTCGTTTGAAAAAGAAAGAACGGAATCGAAATTAAAACAGACGTTCATACCCAATGAGCGGTTTGATTCAGGGACTTTTTCACACCCAAATTGGTGTCAGAGAGACCTAAAAATCGCGAAGGGAAATGCGTTTTCACACTTTATTTTCTTAAATATTTCTTCATCCCGCGAAGAAGCAACAAATGACAATAGTTGTACTGAACTTGATAGCCAAATTCGGTTGCCGAGCAAAACATTGGTCATATCAGACTTCCTTAGTTTTGATGACAGAAACTAAAAAAAAACGCGCGGCTAAAGCTGCGCTGTTTTTCGCTTCATGCGAATGTGAGTGTGAAGTGAGTTAGACTGCTAGCGCTTCATGGATCATGAATGGCGCTTAATGTTCACCCGTTCAACGCCAAAAAAAAGCTCGAACACCAAGCAAGCACACGCAGCGAATGGCGATGCTGCAGGTGACGCGGCGTGTGATGCCGCGCCTGAGCAGCGCGCTCGCGCAACGCGACGGCAACGCGCAGGCGGACGTGTCCGTGCGCATGGAGGTGCTCGAGATCATCGGCGACATTCTGTATCGCTACGGCGCCCTCCTCACGCAGTACCATCACGCGGTCGGTGGCGCATGCACAGTCGAGCTCTGAATTATAGCTGCTGGTGGTTGTTGGTGGTCGCGTGCTTGCAGGCTTTCCGTGCACACCGAAACTCGGCCCCCATAGCAATGCCTGCACAGATAGTATGCGTCACGTGATCACCTGCCAATCAAATCAACTGATTCGCTATGATTTAGAGGTCAACAGTATAAACACACAGTCCTGTAGTTGCGGGAAATTCTTCCAACCAATCAGTTGAACGTCGGCTTTTTTGTGACAGCTGACGGCCCTTCCTTCACGTGCTTCATTCACGCAGCCAGCTAACGGGCGACATCCGGTCAGAGTTTCGAATGAGTAGTTCTGTTTTAAAGATACGTGAAATCTAGTCCACTGTGGATAATGGCCAATTACACATGGCAGATTTTGACAACAGTGATTGCGCAAAAAACGGCCGCATGTTTTTCGTGCACACAGATCGAAGAAGTGCTGCTGCCGAATTTGTCGTCGCCGCGGTTGGCGATTCGCAAGCGTTC
Source organism: Theristus sp. LFF4_11 (assembly GCA_030248135.1). Classification (NCBI taxonomy): domain Eukaryota; kingdom Metazoa; phylum Nematoda; class Chromadorea; order Monhysterida; family Xyalidae; genus Theristus; species Theristus sp. LFF4_11. Next base: position 47,330 of record JASANC010003132.1, read on the forward strand.
GATCAGTGCGCTGGCCAATCTGATGACCGTGTGCAGCCGTGAGCTCTTCGACCACACCATGACCTATCTCATTGAGCAGCTCACTCTGAATCAGTCAGTGCCTTTTGTGTGTTTTGGGCTTTCTTGTTGCGTATTTTTTCCTGGTGATTTTCAGTTAATATAGGTCACAAAAAGCAATTCGCATTAGTGCGAATGCAGTGGTGTAATGTAATCTGATGGTTGCCAGTGAACAGAGAACAGACACGCAGCCGTTCACTAATTCAGAGCTTTTGGGATTGTGGGTGTCGGGTTGGTGCCGCCACCACGCAAAGTCACTATCACCGATTGACTGATGCTTTGATTCGGTTGGTGTGTTGTGTGATGCAACTGATTGTGGCGGCGTTTTCCCGCTCAGTTTCTTTAAATTTCGTCATTTTCTTTAGTTCGTTCGTTCGGTCTTTTAATTGTGAAAAAAATTGAATTTTATTTGTCTGCAGTCGCGTTAGATCGCTGCGAGCTAGCGAGAAATCAATCAGCCTAGCATGTCAGATTTTGTTTTTGTGCTTTCGCTGCGTCTGGCGCCGTGAATCCAAAAAATCGTGCCGCGTCATCATAGCGCGCTAATGGTGTCGACAATCAAGTTTACAATTTGAAAACGCATTGCTGTTGAAAACTGAAAACTCGCGTATGTATCTTCCACGATGCTGCTGACGGCATATCGGAACTCTGTTATAGATTGAATAATCCCGAAGGAATCCCGATGTTCTTGATCGAAACTGACTTCTCTGTCACAGCTCGCTCGGGACAACGCGCACGTACGTGATGGCAGTGACCGCCGTCAGCCGCTCGGTGCCGCACTCGCGCTTCGGATGCTTCTTGCCGAGGGTTCGTTGTTGTTCTGTTATTAAAACGCTGCTGCTGTCAAACCTCAACACGAACGGTATTATTATCAATTTTTTCAAGTTCTGCGACTCAGTGGGTTCGCAGGCGTGAAATGAAACTTATCTAGTTTCGATCCTTTATGTGGCAATTCAATATCGCCTGAGCGAGTCGGCCCTTTTTAGGGGACTCGAATGTAGAAGATCATGCGCCACACACACACACACGGTCGCGCTAATACCGTATTACCTCTAATAAACCCCCATGGGGGTTTATTTCTTCAGCGACTTCTGGGGGTGGGGGTTTATTTTTGGGGGGGGGGTTTATTTACAAACAAATTCTAGGGGTGGGGGTTTGTTGAAAAAAAGGCAAAAATACCTTGCATGGCAGGCAAGAAAGTCACAGAAACTTCTACTTTTCACAGAGATTTCCTTTTGTAACAGCCTTTTGTAATGAAATTACCACTAACTCATCCCTTTGGGGCCTATGGTAGCACAATTTCACCAATGTCACTGCATTCAGCCACTGAATTCGCTAGGTATGTGTTTCAAACAGGTTTCTAATAAACCCCCATGGGGGTTTATTTTTGGGGGGGGGATTATTTGGAAACTTGTCGAGGGGGTGGGGGTTTATTTTTGGGGGGGGGTTTAATTTTGGGGGGGGTTTAATAGAGGTAATACGGTATTCTTCTGGAACAAAAGAAATTCGCGTGAAATTTTCCAGATAATCCCGCTGCTGTTGCGTTTTTGCGAGCAGTACGACGACGACGAGCTGCGAGAGTCGTCGTTGAACGGCTTTGAAGCGTTCGTGTATCGGTGTCCAAAAGTCAGTCGGTGTTCCGTTTGCTTTGTTTGGTTTTTTTGTGTCCTGGCAAATCTCTGCGATGTGCTCTCGGGCAGTCGGAAGGAATCAAGCAGGCCGGATGTTCCAGGAATCCGGTGTCACCACCACGACCTCTGTTACGCCTACGCGAGTCGGCTAACAGCGAAAACTGAAAACACCATTTTGTTTTGTTTTTTGTCCGCACGCACAGACGTCGTTCGAAATCCCGTGCGCAGCCTTACACTGTCCGTAATTCATCAAGATAGAACACAGAACTCGATTTCTAAATCGCGTGGCCATTTTTTTAAGTGTCGTGTCCGTGCGTACGCACAACAAACTAGTTGCGAAATTAATAATCTATTAGTAATCTAATAGTGTTCCAATCAGCTCGAAACATCTCAGCACAAGCCAGTGAGAGCATTTTATATTGGGACCTTTTTTATGGCTCACCCTGTGAAGAAGCTGGAGCCAAGGTTCGCTGATATTTCACGATTAGTACACATTATATTCACGTACTTCGACGTACTGACAAAGTATTATTTTAGTATTACTACTAAACTAGCAGTTGTAATCCGTGCCTACGGTTACAGGATTTTTTGTGTGGTGTCAGGGGAAAGAAATGGCGCCAAAATAAGACGTGTCGAACAATATTACTACTGATAGGTGATACAACTGATACTTTCAAAGGAAAAACCCTGAAAGCACGATCAGAAAATTTAAAATCTCAGAATCGTAAAATAAGTTCCAGAATGAATAGAACTGCCACAAAATCGTTTCAGGACGTCGAGCCGTTCCTTGACGCGATTGTTGCGTTGTGCAGCCGATTCATTGCGCACGATCCAAACTACAATTACGACGACGACGACGACATAAACGATGACATGTACTCGAATGGAGCGATGGAAACTGACGGTTTTCGTTCTTCTACCGGTTTTCAAGATGGTTTTTCCCAAAATTTTCTTGCAGTATAATTCGTCAAGCAAGATTGTACGGACCGGAAACTATTTTAATTGCACATTGAACCAGTCTGATGATTGGTTGACAGCGTGTTTCTTTTCACGTGAACCTCGTTGGCAACATGAATGTTTTTTGTCATGGCTCTGTTGTTTCTGTTTCCGTACTTTTTCACATTTTATACGATTTCTTATACTTTTTTCAGCGAACTCGATTGCCAGTGACGAAGGTTCTGAAGATGAGTACAGCGATGACGACGACATGTCCTGGAAGGTTGGGTGGAAGCTCGAAATTGCTAAACATCAATTTCTAAATGTTGATTGGTTCGGGAACCTGTTAGTTATCCGTACGACGGGCGAGAAGTACTTTTTGTCAATCAACGAATAAAACGAACTAGAAGAAAAACAGACACTAGCGCGCTCACAACTGCACATTTCTGTCCAGGAAATAAACCAACCAAAAAAGACGGATTTTGATTCAAAACACCATTGACCGAATAAAAAAAGACACGGAACGATTTGCCAGGTGCGTCGCGCGGCCGCGAAATGCGTCGAAGCGGTGATCGCAGCACGTCGCGACAGGGTGTTGCAGTTGTTGACCGGCATTGGACCGCAGCTGATCAGCAGGTTCAAGGAGCGCGAGGACAACGTAAAGGCAGACATTTTCCAGGTTTGCCCGCGTTGGTGCGATTGTGTTTGTGCGCCTTTTGTCCATTGACTTTGGGTGGACTGGCGAGCGTTGTTGTTCTCTTAGAGCCTCTCTGCACGATGATTGGCGTTGCGTTTTGTTTTTTTTTGAGGAAAACATCCAATCGTTGCCGACAATTGCGTGAACGTCCAGTCGATCTGGTTAATATATGCAACTGGCTGATTGGTTGTTGCACACACGGGCAGGTTGATCGCATGCATTCTGTGCTTTCATTCTCTAATCTGACTGCTCTGTGCAGGCCTACATTTCACTGCTACGTCAAGCAACGCTATTATTGCCGGCGTCGCATCAGAAGCGCTTTGATTTGAACGTTAGCGATTTTGGTTTTTTTCTATTTGTTCACTGTTCACTCAGATTTATTCGACCGTTCGTTGGTTTTTCAAAAGGAAGAAATTCGTTCGTTATTTTAATAGAAGAAAGAAAAAGACTTCCTGGTTGATTAATTTTGTACGGTAGATAAACCACAAGAAATTTTATTGTACTGAACTGTTTCGGCATTATTCAAATGCCTTCATCTGCAGAGGAAATTACTCGAAAAACACTCAAGTGTCTGGGTGAAAATGGTTATTTCAAGATTTCAAGTTTTCAAGATTTTAATTAACACGCAGCACCTTTAACAAAAACACAATGATAAAGGAGTAACATAAGGACAAAATTATTAAAAAAATGAATGAAACAACCATTATATCACTGTTTTGTAGCGGGTGCCGGTTATGGGCAAGAATTGCCCATGTCTTTACCCTAGAACAAGCTGAAGTTGAAAGAACATTTGAAGGGCACATCACATACTCTATTCCACAACTAAATTCACACACAAACCGAAAACTAAAACCGACGAACCGGAAACAATCAATGAGCGACAAAAAAACTTCAATGAATGGCTAAAAAACTCCTGGACTCAAGTTTAAAAACAGGAACAACACCTATGACGGCTCAACATGAAGACCAAACCAGACAAACAAAACAAATCTATGTCTCCTCAGTTATCTTTTTTTGCTATTTTTTTCTTTTCTTTTTCTGATTATTATTTTTTCTTTTTTGGCACATGTTTTTCTTTTTCTTTTTCTTGTTTGTTCTTTGTGAAGAGATTCAGAAATGGTCATATCGCGAACACACAAATGATTTACAAACAGAGCACACCCCCAAAAACGATCCGAAACAGACTGAACATAAACAAAGCATTCGAAGCAGATCGAAACCGAGCCAAGCCAAGCAAAAAAAAACCGAAACTAAACGGCACGCAACAAAACAAAATCAAACACAAAAATGAAAATGAACCGGACGTCGGACATGTCGTGAATGCACACTGGCACAGCATATGCCACCATAAAGTTTATATTCGTGCGTGCACAGGCGCGATGAAACCGTGATCCCGCACAATTCGAAAAACGAATAATGCCAGGTGGTGTGTCAAACAAATGTATGCTTCAGTGAACCAAACCTGCGGATAGTGTATTAGATACACTCAGTAGTCATAAAAACAAAAAAATAGCATGGGATTCTTATAACAGCGTTTGTACAGCTGATGTCACACAGACGTTATGTAGCGCACACGCGCGCAGCGTTCCAACACTTTTGTCGCCACTGTATGTTAATTACTAATTCTTTGAAAAGAAGTGAAAATTTTCACTTTTTGTAATTGAGGACGCTGTGCAAAAAGTGCAACGCAAGGTAACTGCCATTTGGTGTTGAAGACGTTTGAAATCTACGGTTCCTACATTGTGCGACCGAAGAAAATCAGTTGCAACCTAACGCGGTGGTTCCAATAAATACATGAAAGAAAGCGCAACCCTTTCGAAGAAAGTTTTAGATGATTATATGAACATTTATTCAAAATGATGATAAGTTGAAGAAAAGTTGAGAATACTTTTTTTGTAAGAGGTGTCAAAAAACATCAACAGATGCAGAAGAGAATTGAAAGTTGTGGGGGAAAATGAGAACCTTATTTCTGTTTATATGTTGCTTTAATGGTGTTGGTTTTTGAATTTTCGGTGTCGGTTCAATTTTTCAAATTTTGTGTGATTTTCGGGTAATTTTGCTCTGCTGATGAAGACATTTAAAGAATGTCGAAACGTTCAGTATGATAAAATTTGTGGTCTATCTGCCGTACGCAACAAATCAACCAGGAAAGGAAAACGACTAAACTCTCCGAGTCGTCCTGTCTTCGAACGTTTGTGTGCGTGTGTGTTTGTCACATTGTAAACGAACGCCTGCACTAACCACTGCGCCATCGCAACCGGCACACCCATTTGCAGCTGCACGATGACAGTGCCAACAGACGTGACACCAAACAACACCACCACCAACAGTCGATCACGTACAACACTGAACAGCAGGCCGTCATTGACACCATCAAGGCACAGGTAGTGACAACGTTGTTGTTGTTGTTGTTTGTTGTTGTATGCTGCTGATTCGCCACGTGGCGTCTCTGTTGCGCACCACTGCCCTATTTTGACGGCTGCGCTCTATTTCGCCCGGTGTCACGATTTTATTTCCCCATGTTTTTATTTCCCCGTACGGGGATTTAACCATGGTGTTAATTCCCCGTAGCCGTTAACGTTCCCCGTTAATTCCCCGGCTCCAAGTGGGCTGCAGTTCTTTCGTTTTAAGAATGGGAAGCCCGGGACACTGATGCATTGCAGGCCCCAGAATTTTGAAAGGGGCTGGTATACACGACCGTAAGGCGATTTGCCGCAGTGTTTGAATTAAAATTCGGCCCTAATTGTTATCTGGCCATATCAACAAATTTTCATCGTGTTCATGACAGTCGACTTATGAATTTATTACGCATAAGCACACTCTAACGACTAGGGATGGATCCGGCAAATTTGCCGGAATCCGGGCCGGATCCGGCAAAAGCCCATTCCGGCCGGGCCGGATCCGGCAAAAATTGCCGGAATCCGGACCGGAATGGCCTTTTTATGTCTAAAAAACATCTACGCACATTTCGTCGCTTCTTCATCACATTTTCAGCATAAAACAGCACAGACACAGAAACAAAGTCAGCAAAACACAGCACGTGAACCAACCAAAAATTACAACAACAACAATTGACAAAATTCACATCGCATAGGGATAATCAAGCGCTGGCAACACTCCATTCAGAAACATGACCTTTTCGGCGTTCTGAGTTGACAGACGAGATCGGCTGTACACAAACACCTGCCTGGCTTCAGAGAACATTCGTTCGCTTGCCACGCTTGTTGGTAGCGGTGCCAGGTATCTGCGCGCGATTGTCGATAGTTTGGGGTATTTAGACGAGTTCAGTCGCCAAAAGTCTAGCATTAGATCACTTTTGTCCGGTTCGTCGATAAAATCATCCGACTCGTACATATTCATTTCGCCGCGCAGTTCGTCTTCAAGACTGGATTCGCCTGACGGGTTGCGCGGTCGCGCAGCGTGAAACTCGATGCCTCCGTAGAGGCCAGTCGATTTCTTTTTTGGTTCGGGCTCGCGTTCACTTTCGTCATCGTCGTTGTTCGCGATCTCGGATGTATCGTCGCAGTTTGTGGGCGTCTCCAGTCGTTTCAAGATTTTCTTTGCAATGTGAAGTAGTTCACAATGAATCGCGCCTTCATTTTCGAAGACGACTGCAGTATTCTTGAATCGCGGATCAACGTACGTGGCCATGATGTTGGATTCGTTGTGGAAAAGCGCACGGAAGCGTGTGTCGATGCTGGTCAGCAGCGTTTTTTTCGTCGTACCAATGCCACTCGCATCGACTTGTTCGATGCGCTGCTTCAGTGCGCAAACGGCGGGCAACACCATTGAAATGGATTCGTCGTCTCGTGGATTTGTCGTTGGGGGGTTTATCGGGTTTTAGGGGATCACGGCACCCCCGCACACCCACGTTACCACACGTTAAAATCGCTGGTGTTCTGGGGCTCACATAAAAGCAACTGTTTGACAGCTAACTTAATATGACCAACGAAGATGGCTGATTTCAAAAAAACCCTGCTATTGTTCATCAACAACGTTGGCCAAAAGCTGGCAGCCACGTTTTTTAAAGTGGACGATGCTGCACATAAGTTTACCACTCAAGACAAAAGCAGTGAACCATTTACCATTGAACAGAACACTAAACTAAAGAAACGCTCACTGATCACATGTCAAATGCACAACAACAAAACCAACAAAGCACCGAAACAAATTTGTCAAACCATTGAACAGCTCTGAAACGGAGGAATCAACTGGTTAATTCGCGGGTCTCGGCCATTCCGGCCGGATCCGGCCGGATCCGGCAAAATTGCGCCGGAATCCGGACCGGATCCGGATCCAATTTTAGGCGCCGGAATCCGGAAACCGGAATCCGGACCGGAACCGGCTCCATCCCTACTAACGACTCTATGACCGGCCTGCAACGCGATTCTTTCTGCAACTCGAAGATGATAACAAAACCAAAATGACATTGTACTTTATACCAAGAACACGACGATTTGTCGTATTCGACTTTGTTTGGCTAGATTTCGCTGATGTTTCACGAATGGTACATGGTTGAATTGTGCGCTTTAGTATACAACTTACGGACACAGTTACTATCTTAGTATTACCGTTATAAAACTAGCTATTTGTAATCCGTGCCTACGGTTACAGGTTTTTTTGCGAGGTGTCTGGGGGAAATGACACCTGAACAGGGCAGGCGGGTGGGGGGTGTACGTATACCTAGGGTTGGCAGAGACTTTTTTCCAATCCGGGGCATAAAACCGGTTTTTACGTGAAACAAACGGGAAAATACCTGGTACTATAAACTTTAAAGCGTAAAGCGCTTGAATCTACAGTAGATGGAACGATTGGGCATTTCGGTTTGAAAAGCAAAGTTTTTGAGCAAAAATATTAAATTTTGAACAGGAAATTACAGTTACCTTGAACCTTTAAGTCTCGGAAAAGAACCCGAGAAAACCGGCTTTTCCCGGGAACAAAAAAAAACCCGGCGTGTTTGTTTGCGTCGCGAACGCCCAGTGCAGCGCACGACGCACGTTTCGTTTGCAGACGCCGCACGTCGTGCGCAGCGTGTGCCGTCAGTTGCGTGCGTCGAGCGGCGCTCGCACGCGGCAGTGTTGCCTGTTGGCGTTGTGTCAACTGATGCGCGTCATGCCGGGCGCGCTCGCGACGCACATGACCGTGCTGGTGCCGACGCTGACGCAGTTGGCCGTGCACGACAAGGCCACCAACAGCAGTCTGAAGATCGACGCGCTTCAGTTTCTGGCGCACGCCTTCTGCACGCACGCGCCCGTGGTACGCTGGCGGTGGTGGCGCTTGGTTTTGGGGCATTGCTGGGTCCGTGCGCGCGGTGTTCGTGACGGTTTTGGCGGCTTTTATTGCGTCCAGTTTATGTTGTTTTGCAACACTGGTGTTATTCATCATTGTTGTGCCCCCTCCTGGCTGTTGGTGTTGTTTTCTGGTTTGGAAATCCGTTCGGAACATGGTTTGTTTTTGTGCCTTTTGTGGTTTTGGGATGACGCACTTTGAATGAGTTAGCCATACTTCAAGTAAACACTGTGTTGTCTGAACTCGCCACCTCCCCCGTCAAAAAAAGAACACTGAAGACAAAGTTTTTTTGGTCTGATGTTGTTTGCCAGGTGTTCGACGCGCATCTCGACCAGTTGGTTGCAATGGTGTGCTCGGCGATCGGTGACGGCTTCTACAAGGTGTGGTCTCAGCTAATGGGAAAATTTTTTTTTTGATAAGTCATCATTAAAATTATCAAATGAAAGTAACTGTAAAAAATGCTAAATTCGAACGCTTATAAAAGCTTTTTCGGCAGGTCGCCGCTGAAGCGTTGAACGTGGTGCGCCCGTTGATCGGAGTGCTGCGACCGAGTGTCGTGCGCCTTGAAACGCCTCCCGATGGCAAGCCAGTGCCGCCATTGGCACCGCAAACGGTTAGTTCCGCAGTGCAAGGTTTGGTTTGGATAGTTGATATTGACAAAAAATTCCCGCCATTTTGAATGAATCTTTTTTAGTGTGAAAAGGTGAACAAAATTTTTTGGTAACAACCTCTGTTGCGACATTTGAACTGAAATTGCACCAGCTTGTACAGGGTGAGCCAAAAAAAGGTTCCAACTTCAAAATGCTCTGACTGGCTTGTGATGAGACCTTAAGACTTAAGACCCGATTTTTCAGAATAGCAACCCCCTCTAGGCACTAGAATGCAAAGTTTCTCGAAATAAACTAAATCATACACCATTCTGACCGCCTTGACGCGCTGATTCCGAAAATCACATTTGTTTTTTGATTCGAAATCATTTATGACTTAAAAATAACCAAAAACGGTTTTTTCGGGGCCCTTTCAAAAAACAGTGTTTTTTAAGCTTTTTAATGAAGCTACGACAAAAATAAAAAACCATTCGATTCGTCTTGATCTGCTGAACATTTTTTATTAATATACTTTGCCCTAAAAATGCGGTCTAAAGGGCTATTTTTTTAAAAAAACTGGTTTTGGTCCTAGTATTTTACGTTTTTTGGTCCTTTAGAACCGTTTTCGGGGCATGGTATAGGGGTGCACCAAAAAGCTTTCCGAAAGAGCTAGCTTTGTGCAAAGTTTCATTTAAAAAAAAGGCGCCCCATGTAACTAAAAAATATTTTACTTTTGGTACCCGGATCGCGATTATGGTCAGCACGAAACCGACATGCCCCTGAACATGTACCTGCTGCTGTGACCAGGCGTACTGCCAGACAGAACAAACTAGTGCACCTAAAAGCTCACCGCACCAGCTTATTATGTTCTAGGAATTAGCTGATGAAACAATTATTCAGTGCCACAACAGCAAAGCAATTGTTGCTTTCGATGTGTCAATCTTTTTCTAAAAAACTGATAGTACTGCTAGTTTTCGTTTTTTTTCAGTGACTCAGAACCGTTTTCGGGGCCTAGTATAGGGGTGCACTGAAAAGCATTTCGCAAGAGCTAGGCTCAGTGTGAAGTTTCATTTAAAAAAAGCGTCCCCCATGTAACTAAAAAATATTTCACTTTTGGTACCCGGATCGCGATTATGGTCAGCACGAAACCGACATGCCCCTGAACATGTACCTGCTGCTGTGACACGGCGTACTGCTAGACAGAACAAACTAGTGCACCTAAAAGCTCACCGCACAAGCTTATTATGTTCTAGACTTCAAGTAGCGAGAGAGTGGCGATTTACTGGACTGGAGAACAACCAAGATTACAGGAAAAGGATCACATTATATAGTATATCACGGATAATTACACACAATTACAGCTAGATAATTACGATAATCGCCCATCATCAACTCTAGGAATTAGCTGATGAAACAATTATTCAGTGCCACAACAGCAAAGCAATTGTTGCTTTCGATGTGTCAATCTTTTCAACCTTTCAAAAAATAGTGTTTTTTAACTTTTTAATAAAGCTACGACAAAAATAAAAAAACCATTCGATTCGTCTTGATTTGCTGAACATTTTCTACTAATATACTAGGCCCTAAAAATGCGGTCTAAAGGGTTATTTTTAAAAAAAACTGGTTTTGGTCTCAGTATTTCACGTTTTTTGGTCCTTTAGAACCGTTTTCGGGGCATGGTATAGGGGTGCACCAAAAAGCTTACCGAAAGAGCTAGCTTTGTGCAAAGTTTCATTTAAAAAAGGCCGCCCCATGTAACTAAAAAGTATTTTACTTTTGGTACCCGGATCGCGATTATGGTCAGCACGAAACCGACATGCCCCTGAACATGTACCTGCTGCTATGACCAGGCGTACTGCCAGACAGAACAAACTAGTGCACCTAAAAGCTCACCGCACCAGCTTATTATGTTCTAGGAATTAGCTGATGAAACAATTATTCAGTGCCACAACAGCAAAGCAATTGTTGCTTTCGATGTGTCAATCTTTTTCTAAAAAACTGATAGTACTGCTAGTTTTCGTTTTTTTCAGTGACTCAGAACCGTTTTCGGGGCCTAGTATAGGGGTGCACTGAAAAGCATTCCGCAAGAGCTAGGCTCAGTGTGAAGTTTCATTTAAAAAAAGCGTCCTCCATGTAACTAAAAAATATTTCACTTTTGGTACCCGGATCGCGATTATGGTCAGCACAAAACCGACATGCCCCTGAACATGTACCTGCTGCTGTGACCAGGCGCACTGCCAGACAGAACATACTAGTGCACCTAAAAGCTCACCGCACAAGCTTATTTGTTCTAGACTTCAAGTAGGAGAGAGTGGCGATTTACTGGACTGGAGAACAACCAAGATTACAGGAAAAGGATCAATATATAGTATATCACGGATAATTACACACAATTACAGCTAGTATTACGATAATCGCCATATAATCTAGGAATTAGTGATGAAACAATTATCAGTGCCCCAACAGCACAGCACTGGTTGCTTTCGATGTGTCCATCTTTTCAACCATTCAACAAATAGTGTTTTTTAGCTTTTTAATAAAGCTACGACAAAAATAAAAAAACCATTGATTCGTTTGATTTGCTGAAATTTTTATATTTGCCTAAAAATGCGGTCTAAAGGGTTATTTTTAAAAAAAACTGGTTTTGGTCTCAGTATTTCACGTTTTTTGGTCCTTTAGAACCGTTTTCGGGGCATGGTATAGGGGTGCACCAAAAAGCTTACCGAAAGAGCTAGCTATGTGAAAAGTTTCATTTAAAAATGGCCGCCCCATGTAACTAAAAAGTATTTTACTTTTGGTACCCGGATCGCGATTATGGTAGACGAAACCGATGCCCCTGAAATGTACCTCTGCTATGACCAGGCGTACGCCAGACAGAACAAATAGTGCACCTAAAAGCTCACCGCACAAGCTTTTTGTTCTAGGAATTATGATAAAATAGGCACAACAGCAAGGCAATTGTTGCTTTCGATTGTCAATCTTTTTCTAAAAAACTGATAGTACTGCTAGTTTTCGGTTTTTTTCAGTGACTCAGAACCGTTTTCAGGGCCTAGTATAGGATTGCACTGAAAAGATTCCGAAGAGCTAGCTCAGTGTGAAATTTCATTTAAAAAAGCGTCCCCCATTAACTAAAAAGTAGTTTACTTTGGTACCCGGATCGCGATTAAGGTCAGCACGAAACCGAATGCCCCTGAACATGTACCTGCTGTGTGACCAGGCGCACGCCAGACAGAACATACTAGTGCACCTAAAAGCCCATGAGACCAGTTAATAATTTCTAAGAATCGGCTGATTAAACAATTATCAGTGCTACAACAGCAGAACAATTATTGCCTTCGTATGTGAATCTTTCTGGAGTACTGATAGTACTTTTTTTGGGTTTTTTAGTGATTCGGAAGCGCTTTTGGGGCATAGTATGAGTGTGCACTAAAAACATTCTGAAAAAGCTGGGTCTATGCAAAATTTCATTCTGAAAAAGCGTCCGCCATATGAATAAAAAGTTGTTGTACTGTCAGTACCCAGAGCGATTACGATCAGCACAAGACTGATACACACCAAAACTTGTATCGTGCTGCCACCAGTGGTTCTGCAGATAAACTAGTGTATCTAAAAGCCACAAGACTAGTTCTAAGTTCTAATAATGTTCTAAGAATCAGGTTATGAAACAAAGATTCAGTGCTACAACAGAGCAATGAATGCTTTCAAATGTAAATGTTCCCAGAAAACGAATAATACTGAATTTTTGAATAAAAATTGCATCACACACGACGGTTTCGGTCCTGCACAGCTTCCAAAGAATACCAATCTGCATACACGCTGCGTAATGTGCGTGAATGAATGACTGAACTTGTTTCGACTTCTGTGGAAATTTGCTCTTGTTCGGCCACCCAGGACTCAGCAAGTTCATCGTACGGCGACAGCCATACAGGATCATCCTATAATGTTTACTTGCTTCACAAAGAGAAACGACTTTTGTTCGAAACAAACAAATCGTTGCAACCCGAAAAAAGATAAACAAAAAATACGCTGGTTCTAAAGACAGTACATGAACTCAAGAACACAGACCTATATTAGATCAGGATTTCCTTCTGTAGTTCGGAGCGTATCGTCATCCTCAACGCATTCTGGATCAAATGAGACCATTGAGGTCTTTCTTCGGCTACTTTTCCTTCTGGTTGATTGACCGGGCGAACTAGATGACGGTTCGACATTCAAATTTTCTTTATCAGTTTTCTTTTTTGACGTCCGAATAGCAGTAACGCACTTCTGAATGGCAAACTTTGCACAAAGCTAGCTCTTTCGGAAAGCTTTTTGGTGCACCCCTATACCATGCCCCGAAAACGGTTCTAAAGGACCAAAAAACGTGAAATACTGGGACCAAAACCTTTTTTTTTTTAAATAGCCCTTTAGACCGCATTTTTAGGGCATAATATATTAGTAGAAAATGTTCAGCAGATCAAGACGAATCGAATGGTTTTTTTATTTTTGTCGTAGCTTCATTAAAAAGCTAAAAAAATACTATTTTTTGAAAGGTTGAAAAGATTGACACATCGAAAGCGACAATTGCTTTGCTGTTGTGGCACTGAATAATTGTTTCATGAGCTAATTCCTAGAACATAATAAGCTTGTGCGGTGAGCTTTTAGGTGCACTAGTTTGTTCTGTCTGGCAGTGCGCCTGGTCACAGCAGCAGGTACATGTTCAGGGGCATGTCGGTTTTGTGTGACATAATGCGATCCGGGTACCAACAGTAAAATATTTTGAATGGGGGACGCTTTTTTTAAATGAAATTTCACATGAGTAGCTCTTGCGGAATGCTTTTCAGTGCACCCCTATACTGCCCCGAAAGGTTGAGTATGAAAAAACCGAAACTAGAGTACTATCAGTTTTTTAAAGTTGAAATCGAAAGCGACAATTGCTTTGCTGTTGTGGATGATAATTGTTAAGTAATTCCTAGAAATAATAAGCTGTGCGGTGAGCTTTTAGGTGCACTAGTTTGTTCTGTCTGGCAGTGCGCCTGGTCACAGCAGCAGGTACATGTTCAGGGGCATGTCGGTTTTGTGTGACCATAATGCGATCCGGGTACCAACAGTAAAATACATTTTAGTTACATGGGGGACGCTTTTTTTTAAATGAAATTTCACACTGAGCTAGCTCTTGCGGAATGCTTTTCAGTGCACCCCTATACTAGGCCCCGAAAACGGTTTGAGTCACTGAAAAAAACCGAAAACTAGCAGTACTATCAGTTTTTTAGAAAAAGATTGACAATCGAAAGCAACAATTGCTTTGTGTTGTGGACTGATAGTTTATCAGTAATTTAGAACATAATAAGCTGGTGCGGTGAGCTTTTAGGTGCACTAGTTTGTTCTGTCTGGCAGTACGCCTGGTCACAGCAGCAGGTACATGTTCAGGGGCATGTCGGTTTCGTGCTGACCATAATCGCGATCCGGGTACCAAAAGTAAAATATTTTTTAGTTACATGGGGCGCCTTTTTTTAAATGAAACTTTGCACAAAGCTAGCTCTTTCGGAAAGCTTTTTGGTGCACCCCTATACCATGCCCCGAAAACGGTTCTAAAGGACCAAAAACGTGAAACATTGGGACCAAAACCAGTTTTTTTAAAAAAATAGCCCTTTAGACCGCATTTTTAGGGCATAGTATATCAGTAAAAAATGTTCAGCAGATCAAGACAAATCGAATGGTTTTTTTTATTTTTGTCGTAGCTTCATTAAAAAGCTTAAAAAACACTGTTTTTTGAAAGGGCCCAGAAAAAACGGTTTTTGGTCATTTTTGGGCCCTAAATGACCTCGAATCAAAAAACAAATGTAATTTTCGGAATCAGCGCGTCAAGACGGTCAGAATGGTGTATGATTCATTTAAATTGGAGAAACTTTGCATTCTAGTGCCTAGAGGTGGGAGGGGTGGGACGGTATTCTCAAAAAGCGAGTCTTAAAATGTTGAACATTGTTAGAACATTTCGGAAAGTTTTTTTCTGATTTATTTTTTTGGTTCACAAGTTTTAGTTCAATTTTTACAGTGTAATTTTCAAAATATAGCAATTTTTGACACAAAAACAAGACTGAAAATGGAATTGCGTTTTCACTGAAGAAAACAATCAGTCTGCTGTGGTAAAAAAATCAGAGTGGCAAATGTGTGAATCAAAAAAGAGAAAAAAAACTATTTGCATTTGAAAAGATAAATTCGCATCTGATCTGAGCAGAACCGCTCACGCACACTCAGACTCGAAGTGAAACATCAGTTATCAAAGACTGCTCAAATGCAATTCGGTGTTCGTGTTTCCAAGGTACCATGTGAGTATTCTTTTTTCATCTTTTTTGGTGTTCTGAACATAGTTGCTCCAGAGCCGAGGGGTTGGGAGGGGGGGGGGGGCGCTATACAGTGGCGGCCAAAAGTGTTGGAACGCTGCGCGCGTGTGTGCGTGTATGCGATGTATTGCGCGTGTGTTGCATCAGCTGTACAAACGCTATAAAAGAATCCCATGCTATTTTTTTTGTTTTTTAGACCACTCAGTGTATCTAGTACACTATTCGCAGGTTTTTTTCACTGAAGCGCACATTTATTTGACAAATACCGAACATTACAACACGCCTCCATTCATAAAACTCCTCCATAAAACTGATTCAAAATCATTGGCAAGAAAACTATTCTATGAAGTATTGGCGTTTGTTTGTGTTTGAATTATCTAACAGATGTGCATTGCATTCATGTTTCGGGTTCCAGTCGGGTTGTATTGTTTATTCCGCTATATTTTCTTGCCAAATAAGTTTGAAACAGTTTTACTGCCAAATGGAGGTGTGGTGTAATGTTCGGTATTTGTCCAATAAATGTATGCATCAGCAAAAAAAAAAAAACCTGCGGATAGTTATTATTAGTGTATTAGATACACTCAGTAATCACAAAAACAAAAAAAATTAGCATGGGATTCTCATAATAGCGTTTGTGAGCCTGATGATACACACGCGTAACACACGCGCACAAACGCGCGCAGCGTTCCAACACTTTTGGCCGCCACTGTAGATAGCTGGAGCAAATTTTCCAGATATAGTCGGACTAGATAATTTCGGGCATTAGCTGATTGGCTGGCGCGTCAGCGTGAAGCGCGAAATTCAAAACGCATTTTGTTTTTTTTTAACTTGTTGATTTTTGACTGTTTGTGTGGATGAATATAGTGATTTTTGATGGAATAAACTTGGTTTTGAATTATGGGATGCATACAAAATAAAATCAGCAATTTTTATGGCGAATTTTATTTTTTGAAAAAAAAAGATCGCCGCCGTCGTCGCTTTGCCAGTTCATCAAAAACTTGTTGCTTTTGTTTTTTATGCATCCCATAATTCAAAACAAAGTTTATTCCGTCCAAAATCCCTATATTCATCCACACAAACACTCAAAAATCGACAATTTCAAAAAAACAAAATGCGTTTTGAATTTCGCGCTTCACGCTGACGCACCAGCCAATCAGCTAATGCCCGAAATTATCCAGTCCGACTATAGATAGCTGGAAAATTTGGGGGGGGGGGCGCGGGGGCCAGCCATGTGACTTTGGGGGGGGGGGCGGTCAAAATTTTGAATTTTGGTAGATAGATAGCTAAAACGCTAAAAAGCTATAAAAACAGCATAATAATGCTAAAAAATACATTAAAAATCAAGTATAAACGCGTATTTTACCTAAAATTAGCGAAATTTTCAAAAATTACGAGCAAAAATGGTCAATTTTGGTCAAAAATTGACTCATTTTATGTTTTCGAAGACAAAAATTTTCAGATAGATAGCTGGCTGAGAAATTTGTCTGATAGAAATAGATTCGATTTTTTGGGGGGGCGGCCCCCCCCCCCCAGCCCCCAGCCCCCCCCTAAAACAACTATGGTTCTGAACTAGGATTGGTAAAGTTCAAGCCCGAAACATCTCAGCACAAGCCAGTGAGAGCATTTTGAAGTTGGAACTTTTTGGCTCACTCTGTTTTTATTCACCATTTCAGCCGACTTTATTTGGCTCTGTTTCTTTGATGTTTCACAGGTAGTACAAGGCGAATTTGTGCGTCACATAGATCTACACGGACAGACAAATTGTAAATTTAGTACTATCTAAATCAAAACTAGCATATTGTAACCCGAGCGTATATGGTTACAGTTTTTTGGAAGGTGTCAGGGGAAATGACGCCGCAAAAGAAGGCGGATAGAAACTTTGAGCGTTTTTTATGCAGAAAAATTTGTAGAAAAAAGTAAATCACGGCAATAAATTTGTTGTTGTTGGAGAGTTTAGGCAATGAAGCGTACAGAACGCAACGCCGTGGAGTAGGGTGCCCTCGAGTTTTCTCAGTCATTAAATGCCTATACACCCCTAGACGGGGCTCGATCCCCCGAATGCACAGACAGCAGTCCAATTGAACTGAAATTGCACCAGCTTGTTATTGACCATTTCAGCCGACTTGATTCGGCACTGTTTGGATGTTTCTCCGATGTTTCACGATTAGTACAAGGTGCAATTGGTGCGCCACACAGATACACACACGGACAAATACCTGTTTTAGTAATATAAATCAAAACTAGCATTTTGTAACCCGTGCATATATGGTTACATTTTTTTGCAAGGTGTCAGGGGAAATGACACCACAAAAGGAGGAGGAAAAATTTGAACGTTATTGTGGCGGAATTTTAGTTTCTCATCTCGTTGAAACAAGCAAATCTTGCACAATATGATAGCCACCTTTAAAGTGAGTTTGAGTAATAAATTATGCAGAGCAATAATCCACCGCATCAACTTCTTTTTTATTTTGCGTTGATTTTTTGTCAACCCCAGTAAATTTAAAGCAAAGACTAAAAATGAAAAAGAAATCACAGTCATAACACTCTGGCAAATCATTCGCTGTCACCACACCAATTGCGATTAGCATGCCAATGTGTTTGATTGGCGTGCCAGTGTGTTTGTTTGCGAGTCAACAACATTTTAAGTGAAATGCCACGTGTAAATATGTAAAAGCGAAGATTTGAGCAGCCAGCATGTGACCAGTGCCAGACAGTAATGCTAGATTTGCAGTAAATTTAGCTGATGTTTCAGGCGCCATAGATATTATGAGAACAAGGTCGCCCTTATTGTCTCGACGAAGTCTCGACGTATCGTGTCTCGAGTCTTAGTCTCGTGGATTTTTTTTTGAGGGTACCAAGTTGATTGGCACCAAATAAAGTTGCTGAATGGTTGGAGAACTATTCAATTTCAGTGCTCTGACTTTAAAATGATAGTTCATGCTGTAATACTTTGCCACAATGATATCGCCTTGAAAGAAGTTCAGATCTGCCGGTTTCGCGCTGCACGATCGTTGTACGGTGTCTCAGCCAGCCTGACCAATCAGTGCGCTGGATTCAAATGCGCAGCCAAATCAGCGAGCATACTTTGTAAAAAATGTGTTTTTTTAAGCGATACAGGTCACCCCGTTATTCATAGAAACAGAAAAACATATGATTCCTAAATGGCAGAGATGATCTCGCATTATAACTGCAAAAGTAAACAATGGGCAACATCGGTGATCTACAGTTTATTTGGTGACCGGTGACTGTGCCTGCCTGGACTCCGCCTCCACACAGCAATGCATGCGTGTGCACGTGATCACGAAACAATATTAGCTAATTGGCAATTGCACATATTAATATAGAAATATATCGTGGACACCGCATTGGCGCAGAGTTTTCTTTCGTTTCACTGTGCTTTTCTCATTTCTGTTGCGCAGATCAAGCACGTCGATCGCGTCTACGAGGCTGTGTTCGAGAAGCTGAAGGCCACTGACATGGATCAAGAGGTGAAGGAGAAGGCGATCACGGCGGCCGGACTCTTGGTCAGCATCTTTGCTGATGTTTTGTCGACGCGGTTGCCGGAGTGCCTGCCGATTCTGATGGATCGACTGCGAAATGAGATGACTCGACTGACGACCGTCAAAGGTGCGCGTCAGCCCGGTTTATTTCTGGTAAAGTGTGTCTGTTCAAACCTGTCATCTGGTTCGGCAGGACACCGAGCTCTCGCGGAACTCTGAATTACAGGGTGAGGAAGAGCAAATGTATCGACGACCTCATTAGTGGGGTGAACACTGGAGCATCTCCGGTTCTGTTGCTCATTCGTTGGCGTGCTCGGTGTTCTGCGAAGAAAAGTGATAGGCTTGAACAGACTTTTCATTACCGGAGTTACGCAAACTGAACCGCACGTGAACGTTTTCTGTCGTTGCATAGCTGTCCCATGCGGGTGCATATGTTCTCACACTAGCTTTATCGTCACCTCAATTTCGAATGGATTCAAATAAACGTAGTGCACTTTGATTTCAAGCACAATCATGCATGCCCAGATTGTTTGTCTCACAGCGATTACCACCATGACGCGCAGTTGCCTGCACGTGGACTTGCGCGCGGTGTTGGCCGACGTTATGCAATTGTGCGCCGAGTTCCTCCGGAAGAACCAGCGAGCGCTGAAAATCGCGACGCTACAGTTGTTGCATGTTGGTGGCGTTTTGTTCTCTCGCTTTTTTTTTGTCATTCGTGTTTCAAGTCCAAGTGCGCTTTTAGCTGTTGCTGGCTGACTGCGACTTTTTTTGAGAATGACAAGTGGGAACGCTGATTGCTTGGTCGCGTTGTCAATTGGAAGTTTCGATATGAGAACGAGTCGTGTTATTCGTTATGTCAGATCAACTTTTTATGTTGTGTTTCGAATTTTGCAGGCGCTACTTGATAATTACTCGAGTTTGTTGACGGACCAAATGTTGCTTGGTGTCGTGAAAGAGTTACCCCCGCTTGTGTCCGACTCAGACCTGCAGATTAGCCAGTTGGTTTTGCGATTTTTGACCGGTTCGTCGGTTTTTTATGGATTTATGCTGTACATATATACAACCTTTAGTTTTTTTTTGGATTTGCTGTGTACGTTTTGCATTCAGTTTTTTTCAGTCGTTTTCTTGTTTTGGTGCGAACTTTCACCGTCAGGTTGATGAATTTCAAGTTGACAGATAAATCAACTTGTTTTTCGCTCAACACGCAGCAGAGTTTTTATTGCTTTAGCGGCCGATTCTAATTTTGAGCTAACGCCAAAATGAGTTGCAGTTAGCTTCGTTGAGGAAAACCCTTTGAAAATAATTATGACAGATCCAGCTAATTAATGCACTAGTTTGAGCATCTGAGAGAATTTGAGATCATGAAACAGAGGCAAACTGTTTTTCTGGGCGTGCATTAGATCGCGGCCCATTAGATCGCGGCCGAAGCATCGCGGCCGAAGTATCGCGGCCTGAAAGATCGCGGCCTGGACGATCGCGGCCTGAACGATCGCGGCCTGGACGATCGCGGCCTGGTACGATCGCGGCCTGGGATGATCGCGGCCCGGGATGATCGCGGCCCGGGACGATCGCGGCCTGGGACGATCGCGGCCTGGGACGATCGCGGCCTGGCTTAGGCTTAGGCTTAGTTTTAAGCACGCTCTGTTTTTAGCAGAGCAGCACCCATGCAATTTTTGTTTTATTTAATAATAAGCACGCAGATCAAGAAAATCAAATGCGCTGCAAATTCCATTTTCAGATTTATTGCCAAAACAAATTACGTCGCCAAGCTATGGCGTGAAGATTGAAACGACCCATTATTCTCATTCATTCCTGCCTTGCCAGGTACCTCCGGTTTTTCGTCTATACAGGGTGTTTCAGAAGTAGTGGGTAGGTGTTTGACGCGTTATTTCTCGAGTTGTGTTGAACCCTATTGAATGAAATATTGTTCAGGAAGGCTCAACTAATATTTGTGCTAAATTTCAAAAAATTTTATTCACCTGCGCACGAATGACAGAGCAAAACAAAAGTTTCAAAAATGGACCAGAAAATACCAGATCACGCGATACCACCGGTCAACAAAGGACAGCATTCAAAAGAAAACTTCGAAATGTGTATGGCGATAACAGCAAACATCAACAACAACGACAACAGTGTCAACTCAATCAAATTGCTCAAAGTGAGCCTCAATGCATCGCTTGCACCTATCCGTCACAGCCGAAACCGCCTTCTCTAGCATAAAAAAGGTCTACCACGTTCCAAAAACCGGCAAATATAAAAAAAAACTACAACAAAACAAATCGGATTAAAAAAGATCTCGTATTCATTCATGCAACCCGATTCGGCCGCATACAAGGTAATGTTGTGCCAAACCCCCAGTTGCGTGCTGAAATCAATGTTTTTTTGTGTTTTGCTATGTCATTCGCGGGCAGGTGAATGAATTTTTCTTAAATTTTGCACAAATCTAAGGTGAACTTTCTTGATCAACTGACTAAAATTTCATTCAATATGGGTTAACACAAGTCGAGAAATAACGCGTCAAACACCTACCCACTACTTCTGAAACACCCTGTAGTCATTCACATGGGAGCTGTCGGGTCGGGTTGAGTCACTCACACGTAGAATTGTTAAACAAAAATTGAAGTTTAAAAAAAATTAAATAAAAAACAAGAATGTCGATTAAAAAATCGAAAGATTTTTCTCCAATACACTCTGAAAACCTCATTTTTGGCACAATTTTTCAAAAGTTTAACAAATTGTTTTATGATATTACCTTGTAAACCGCCAGCAGTCGATTTGGGACCGTTTTACCAATTGATTTTAGGCTTGAACAACTTTTGTACAGAAGTTTTTGAGCGTCGCAAAGCTTGTCTTACCATTTCCGATGCAGATAAGGTGACAATTCGCCTCACAATCTGAATTCTGAGCGTCCGAGCTGCACTGTTTGCAAGCGCTACAGCTGTACTTTGTCTGCTTGCTATTTCGTGTCGTGTTGTGGCGTCGTCATCATAATTGATCGAATTTCAAGCCGGTAAGATTTCTTTCATTTGAACTGGGGATAATTAGTTGCGTTTTGAGGGTCAAAACACTAGAAGAGGCATGATGGTAACGGTTTGGAAAATGGGTACATTTGTAAATGAGGTCACCAAAACAAAATCCGATAAGTTCCGCCTTACAGGTGTCATTCGAAAGGCGCTTGCTCGTCAGATGTGATTCTTCGGACTCCCTGATTGATTTAGACCAACTTTGATTTTCATGTTTCTATATTTTTCTTTAAGAAAACCAAAAAATTTTTTTAACAACTCTATTTACACGGGTCACTCACATGGGAGATGATTGTCGTTGGGGGCGATATTGATAGCTGGAGCAAATTTTCCACATACGGAATGACCGAGTAAACATGGCAGCTTTTTTCAGGGTGCAAGGAGCGCGCGAAATTTGAATAAAAGAAAATAGACGCTCAGAAACCAACATGTGTGCCAAATTTGACGTGTTTTTTAGACTAATGGATTCTTCGTGTTATTATGTTCATTCTTGCTCCCTTGAACACATGATTAGGAGTTATGTTGGCATTTTTGAAAAAGACAACTCCTAGTCTGCGACGGATCCCGCCTTGACTTGGGCTGCCTTATTTATTCGGCCATACTGTAGACAGCTGCAAATTTTTAAGATGGGAGGCGCGGGTGTGCATGTGACTTTGGGGAGGGCGGTCAAAATGTTGAAATTAAATAGATAGATGGGTAACCCGTCAAACTTGCTACAAACAACAACCGAACATGAGCAACAAATAATATTAACAATAATTTAGTTTTAAAATAAATGCGAATAGCTTTGTTTGAGTAGCACAGTTTCATATACATACGCAATGCACGGTGACTGCCACATGTAAATTGCCAGTCTGATCTGGATATATGACAAGGTTATGAAAACGCCGCGATCGTCCCAGGCCGCGATCGTCCAGGCCGCGATCGTCCCAGGCCGCGATCGTCCCAGGCCGCGATCGTCCCGGGCCGCGATCATCCCGGGCCGCGATCATCCCAGGCCGCGATCGTACCAGGCCGCGATCGTCCGGGCCGCGATCGTTCAGGCCGCGATCGTCCAGGCCGCGATCTTTCAGGCCGCGATGCTTCGGCCGCGATACTCCGGGCCGCGAT
Organism: Theristus sp. LFF4_11; assembly: GCA_030248135.1. Lineage (NCBI taxonomy): Eukaryota > Metazoa > Nematoda > Chromadorea > Monhysterida > Xyalidae > Theristus > Theristus sp. LFF4_11. The sequence continues at coordinate 70,483 of JASANC010003132.1, forward strand.
CTCCTGGGCCGCGATAGTACATTTGCCGTTTTTCTGCTGCAGTTCTCGTAACGGATGGTAAACGTGCGTCAGTTGTACTCGGCTCGCGAGAGGTCGACGCAATGTTGGTCGGCGATAATGGCTCATTGATTTCGCTTTGTCAGTCGGCCATGTTACAGGTGCGGTGGTTTCCGCGAAACGGTGTTGTCTTTTGTTTTGTTTTTTTTTAAGTTTTCATAAAGCACTATTTAGTGACGCACGCACAACTATGTTTTAACAACGCTTCTCGTAGCGTAGCTAAATATTTGTTTCATGAATGCATGCACAGTATAAGCAGACATTTGAAAAGCAAACTATGAGCCCGTTGTCAACACGGGAGGCATGATCGTGATTTTATTTATTGGTGCCGCAACTCAATGCGTTTGCAAGCGGCTCTATTGCTTTTTTTGTGTCAGGGCGCCACACTGAGCGCTACGCTGGCGCTACTGCGCGCAATCACACGGGCGCACAACGCAGCGGCCGGCCAGAACAAAACGCAGCGAGCGTTTGAGGTACGCGCGTAAGTGAGAGCAAATTGGAAACCGCAAAAAGAACAGTGATCAGCACTCGCGGGGTCACTCCGCCTGCAGCCAACAAAGCGAACACTGACGTTAAGCTTCGTTTCGTGCTTCTCTCCTGGCCACTGGGGATGGAAAACAACCGGTTTTTTTTTTATTTTTTTGTGACAAAAAACCGTTTTTTACGGCTTTAAAACTGTTTTTTTTTACCAAGGTTTTTTCTCGACACTGGTTTTCCAGCTTCAGAATATTGCTCTGGATTTCGCCAAACACACAATTGAGCAAGAAAAGGTGGCTAAAATTTGTTCTTGTCGGTTTTGTGAACAATCATCAGAAGCGTTGCTTTACCCACACAATTAAATGGTAGATTCGACGACTGCAAACTTGGATTTGTTTCGAGGACTGAAAATTCAAATTTAATATTGGTAAAATACCGTATTTTTGGTTTGAAAAGAAAACGGTTTAATTAACCGGGGAGCAACAAATTCACGCATATATGCGTGGCGTGCAGCCACAAACGAACAACGCGAAGCTGTGCGTGCATAAATAACTCAAAATAAGCCTTATGACGTCCTCAAAATTTGTTTGCGTCAGCTGACGCAAACGACCGAAATTTTTTGCGTCAGCCCAAAATATTTTTCGTCATTGTCGCAGGATTTTGCGTCAAAAAACCCTGTCTCGTAGTATTGTAAACTACCGTTCATGCCTGATGGCCCTTCAACAACGACGACGTCAGCTTTCTCTCGTTGTGCACACAGCCACTGTACACGGCGTTGACGTCGTCCGTGTACGCGGCCGGTGCGGGCACGTCGACCGGCGGCGCGCTGCATCGCCACGCGTATCTGTCGATTGCGAAATGTGTCGCCGTCGTCGCGTCGGAGTCGTCGCTCGACGAACAGGCGCAGCTCGCGAAACAGCTCGCCGCGCAGATCAGGGTCGGTGCTGTTGGTGGGGTGGTTTGATTTGCGGTGTGTGTGTGTGCCCGGCGGGCCGGTTTTGAAACCGGTTGCCTTGTGTATTTGCCTGACGCTCGGTGGCGCCAAATAAAACCGAACAGAACAGGTGGGGGCACAGTGTTTTTCAGGTGTGTTTTCACTTTTTTAGTCATTCTGACTGGTGTGTCCAACTTTCCTGGTGTTCGTTCTGGTTAGATCTTGACGTTTCAGACTCAGGTTCAGTAAAACAGACCGTTTTACAGCTGCTGACAGCTGCTTAGCCTACCGTTGACGGAAGTGTACCGTGCAGGCGGCGGATCACCTTTAGTAAGGTCCCGTTCGACAATCCGTGCACTTTGTATTTACGACAGCGTTGCACTGTAGCAGAGTGCGCACACACGCAGCAGACGCGTCTGTGTGTCTGTGTGTCTTGTGCCTGTACAACGTTCACTGTGTTCTGATAACAACGGACGGTGAGCAATGCATTCGTGCCAGCGCAGCGCAATTGCAGCCGTGTTATTTGCAGTGTGCACGGAACACACAGCCAGGCTAAACACGTTGATGCGCATATATATCGCAAGTGCTCATTAAAATTCCGGTGCGTGTTTCCAGTCGGGCATGCAGAGCAACACGACCACCACCGATGGAATGCTGCTGTTCAGCCTGTTGTGCATGGGCGAATTGGGCCGCTACTGTACGCACGTGTTCAAAAAGTCGGCCGCACAAGTCAAGTGAGCTGTTGTTGTTGTTGTTGTTTTGTTCTCAGGGTTCTGGGAGTTTTTTTTGGAAAGTATATTTTGAGACTGGATATGGGGGTCGAAACTAGGGTTTGGGGGAAAGCAGGAAATCCGGATTTTTTAACGATTTTTTTACGAAGTTGGTTCGTTCGAAGGGTCTGGTCGAGCTGAGTTCAGCTAGATAGTTTTCAGAACGATCCGGTGAACTATAAGAGCGCAAATCGTGTTTATTGGAATTTCGGTCATTTCATAAAGGGAAAACGACATTTTCAACAGTAAAATAGGACAATCTCTCAAACCCCCCGAACCCCAGTCGAAACTCGTTTCCACAGTGCTGGTGTCTCGAAACGAATTTCACACGTCACTCGTCAAAACGAAAGCACCCATATAGCAGCAGCACGGCAACAAACAACAACAACAAAGCACCCATATACCACCACACACCCACGGGCGCATAGGCGTTTCCAAACTGTTGCTCGCCACTGTATGTTTGTCTTCCCCTTATCTGCAAAAAAACAGCAATTGTCAACACAATGAACAAGTCTGCAAATGCTAGCTGTTGCTGTTCTTCTTCAGACCAGAGAAACTAATCGTGGAGGCGTTCCAATCGGCCTCCGAGGACATCAAGACAGCGGCTAGCTACTCGTTGGGTGCCCTCTGTGCGGGTGACCTCGCGACCTACGTGCCGTTTCTGTTGCACGAAATCGAGACACAGCCGAAACGACAGTATCTGCTGTTGCACGCGCTGAAAGAGGTGGGGTGGGCGGACAGCGACGATTTCCCAGTTGTATTGTTAAAGTGCGTAGTGCTGTTCAGTGGCAGGTCATCCATTTGGATGTAGCTGACGAATGTGGATGGGCACTTGCAGTCTCTAGTTGTGATTTGTTGTCACGACAGCGTCAGCAGAGATAAACCCAGCTTTGCAAGGAGATCATATCGTGCCAGAGAGTCGTTTCGTCAAGTGTGCGAAATTTAAGAGTTCTTTTTTCAGCAAAATTGATGAAGCAATAATAAAACTGAAGCGGTGTTCGTTTTCTACATCACAGAAAACCGGTTTTTCTGCTATCCATAGCGAATATTCATGTTTGTCTTTCGTGTTTGCATGACTTTTCTGAGCGCCATTTTCCATCTTTTCTTCAGGTGATTGGCAGCGAGTCTGTCGATCAGCAGGCAATCGATATTTTCAAGCCAAGAATTGACGACATTTGGCAGGTTGGTCCAGAGTTATAAAGACTGCTCCGCGATTACATCGTCACATTCTAGAAATAAGAGAACAGTTCGGTGCATAACGGCGTTGATATTTCTTCATACGTCTGTTCAATGTTTCGTTCGGGTGTTTCTTCTTTCTCCAAATATCATATCGGTCGTGTTTGTGTTTGTTCATTGCTCACAATCGCGTGCTGCTCGACGCAGGTGCTGCTGTCACACGCCTCGTGTGCCGAGGAGGGCACGCGCAATGTGGTCGCCGAATGCATCGGAAAGTTGTGCCTCATGGATCCGGCCAGGTTACTACCAAAACTAAAGGTTGCTTTCGTTTTCGTTATTTTTTCTCACTGTTCTGCGCTGCGTCTGATTGACTGATTTCCCCATTTACGCATTGTACACTCATTCTGCAGCACGTTCTTGTTTTTGGGGCTATTCTTGTCAAATTCGCGTCGTCGCACGCACAGTGTGTGCGTGTGTGTGCGTATCGCCTGGGTGTGCGTGCCTGTGCGTTTGTTTGTGCATTACTTGCAATGAGACAAAAGTGCAGTCTTCGCACGGGCATGCACTTCGTTTATATTTTGGCACCTCGTTCATGATCAGGCAGTTTTTTGTTCAACTTCGCAGTCACAATTGAACGCCGACACGCACGTGCGCGCAACCTGCGTGACGTCACTAAAGTTCATGCTCCACGACCAGCAACAACAGTCCGGTTAGTATGATGTGGGATTTTAAAAATCAAAATTCCCTCTCATTTTTTTTTCGTTCGCCCAATTTCCAGTCCCAGCAATTCTTTGCATTCCCAAAATTTCCGCTCGCTCGCTGCGCTACTGGTCGAGCAAATCATATTCAGGCATCAAAGCGAATACAGTGCAATATTCAACGGCTCGAGAAAACATCTGAACAGAAATAGCTCCTTCTCGGTTTCCAGATTACTAGGGGGATATTGATTTTGCATTATTTTCTTTGCATCCCCAAAAGATGCGATGCGTCTGAGAGCATGTGCAGCGAATCAGCATCGACAATCCGTTCTGATTTACACGTTTTGTTTTTTTTGATTTTGCTTCGCTGACGGCAGGACTGACGGCGACCAACGAGCAGGAGTGGCCGCAGACGGCGCAGATGGACCAGCTGTTGACGAGCTACATGCCGGCGTTCTTGAACGCCATCAACGACGACGAGCTGAACGTGCGCCGTGTCGCGTTGATCACGTTCAATTCCGCTGTGCACAACAAGCCGCAGTTGGTGCGTTCCATTCGGGCGTGCTTTTTAAGGATTCGCTTTGTGGCTTTTTTCTTTTAGTTTTTTTTTTATAAATTTCAGTCAGTTCATTGGTGCGGTTCACTCAGATCTGGGGATTGCACACGGAAATAACGCCGTGTTTTTTCGCGAAAATACATTTATTCCGTCCATTTTACCATTTCCATTCCTCCCTTCCCCACTCAGATCAGACTTGATTGGTGAACGGAACTTGCATGTGGCGCTCAGTTGGATAGAGCATTGCAGCCAATCAACGCTTAGCTAAATAAAGTCGTTTATGAAAATCTAAAAGTTCAATATTCCCTTGATTTTCCAGGTGCGGCCACTTTTGGACGGTCTCCTACCGGCGCTGTACAACGAGACGCGCGTGAGACGCGAGCTCGTGCGAGAGGTGGAGATGGGCCCGTTCAAACACACCGTTGACGACGGACTCGACCTGCGAAAGGTGCACCGGCTTGACACATTTGATTTGTTGGAGAAAACGGGTGGTGTGCGGCTGGACGTGCAGATGTTAGCATGAACAACTCGCACGGCCAACACAGTATTGTTGTCACTTTACCATGCACTACAGTCACAAGCACCCACCCGCACATGCGCTCGTTTTGTTTTTTTTTGTTTTTTGTCACTGTGCAACACGTGTCTTTTGGAAATGTTTATTTTCAACATCAAAATGGTTATTTGTGTTTTTGGTTTGCCGAAGTAAACAGGGGAAACTGGGGATCCCGTATTGAAAAATTTGAATTGAATTTGAAAAAACCGATCTGTTTGTTCAGGCCGCCTTCGAATGCATGTACACGCTGTTGGACACATGCATGGAGCGACTGGACATTTTCGAATTCCTGAATCACGTTGAAGATGGACTCAAGGTTGGTCAAAAATTTTGATCTGCTCTGTCAATTCCTCAACAGAAATTTCTTTGCGAACTAGCATGTGCGAGTGAGTGCTCACGAACAGGAACTTTAAAGTTGTCATTCTGTCCACAAAAAGCAAACGAAAACCATTTGTGAAAACGCCAGCGATTTCCATTTGATTCTGTCCATAAATCGTGCAGCCAATCAGCGCGCTGCACGTGTATATTTTTTGTGTTCACGTTTTTTTATGGCGAATCTCTTCCGAGTAGTCGTGTTTAGATGCACCAGAGAGTGACTTTCCAGGATCAACACGACATCAAGCTACTGACGTACCTGATGCTGTGTCGTCTGTGCGTGCTGTGCCCCGGTCAAGTCGGCCAACGCCTGGACAGCCTCGTCGAGGCGCTCAAGGTCACCGTGAACAGCAAGGTCAAGGCGAACGCCGTGAAACAGGAGTACGAGAAGCAGGAGGAGCTGAAGCGCAGTGCCATGCGTGCCATACTCGCCTTGCATGTGCGTTCGGGTTTGCGAGTTGTTGTTTTTTTCATCGTCGCTGTAAATAAGCGCTCAGAGATTTGTTGTCGTCGCGTACCCGCAGTTCCAGGTACAGTGGGACACATACATTACCGAGTTGGGTGTTATTCAAAGGCGATCACTGCATGTACGGTCTCCACACAAACGCCAGCGCCGTCGCACACAGACTGCTGTGTAGTTTTTTTTTCTTTCGTCTGTTCCAGCGAATGCCAGACGGCGCCAAACATCAGCCGTTGATCGAGTTGCTGTCGCTGATCCGTGGCACGCCCGATCTGAACACCCTGTACATGTCGGTCGAAAAGGACCCGGCGAATCGCACGTTCGCGGCCGTGACGCTTGGTGCTGCCGGCGACATGATGGACACGCATTGAGCAGAGTGCGCTCGCTTGTGATTGTAATGGCCTTTATTTTGGTCCCGCTTCTCAATGCGCGCATTGATGCGTAAGCAAGCAGTCTCTTGCACGACGCGGGAATTCAAAATTTGCAAAAGGATCCGAAAGCCCTGAATAAGGCCGGGTCACTTAGACTATTCTGAATTACCACATAAAGATTGAAACTAGTTTTCTGCACGTCCGCAGCCGCATTGAGTCGCAGGTCTTAAAGAAAAGAGTATAGCGAGTGATGTCCGTGCGAAGGCGAGTTCAGGCACACAAAATTTATCCGACACGTCACGTCACGTCTCATTCATGGAGCATACGTCACGTTTTCTGTAGAGCAGGTGCTCGTTCACACACTCATACATGTTGTGCCGTGACGTGACGTACGTCGAGCTTGTGCATCAATTGGCCTCGAGGAAAACTGTGCATTCGGCTATTTTGTGGCACACGGCACGCCAACAAACAGCGCACGTACATGTGCACGTGCACACTTGTGTGTGTGAGTGTGACTGCGCTGTGCAACATCACTGTGTCTAAACGAGTGTACACGGTCTCCCGACTAGCATTGTTGTTTGTTTCTTGCTCATTGGTTGATTTTTGTTGCTTGGTTTGTTTTTTTTTGGAGTCGAGACGACACTTGTTGGCGTTTTTTATGTGAGTTCTAGCAATTTTTTGTTATCCTGATCTGTTATGCTTTGGTTTTTTCAATGTTTTTGCGAGACAAAAAAAAGGTTTTCTTTGCACTGTCACGAAATTTTCCTTGAGCGCACAAACAAATTGTCGGTTCGATTTTTTCCATTCATGATTTGTAGCTTTTTAGTAGTGGTTTCTTCTTGTACGTTTTTTAGTGATTTTTTTGTGAGTCTTTTATTTTGGTCCCACGACGACTCAATGCGCGCACAAATAGGTGAACAGTTTTATGTATGACGCGGGAATGCGAAGTTGGCAAAGTGATCCGAGTCCCCTAAATCGGGCAATTCACTCAGGTGACTTTGAATTGCCGCAAAATTTAAAAAACTAGTTTTGCTTTCTACATCTGCAGACGCATTGAGTCGCAGAACCTAAAAAAATTGATATTTTTAGTGGGCAATCAGAGAGATCGAACAAGAAAAATTGCATAGCTACTGAAACTGGTTTTATTGTTCAGATTAGCTAAAAGATGTTGTTTTTTCTATTTTCAAAAAACTGCATCGAAGTGAGCTTTATATTGAGTTTTCAAAAAAAGCTCGGAAACGTTCGTTTTTTTTGTTCTTAGTTCATTGTTTCCACCTGACGTGGTGTACCTATGTGGAGATTTTTTGTGCATTTTGTCGCACTTTTGTAGTCCAAATTCGTAATATTATACTGATTTAATTTATCAGAGTTGCTGAGATAAGATTACTGGTAAAAAATAACGAGTCCTGGTTTATTATTGTGTGAATTACCGGTGAAAAGTGGTGCGAATTATTACAAAAAGCTCTTGTTCGATGTTTTGAAGACAGACTTGCAACAAAATGCTGAACTTTGATTGGTTTCTTTTTGTGTTCTTTATGTTTTTTATTGAATTAAGGGTTTTTCGTTTTGGTTTATGCAGCTTATGAAATAGCACTGTTTTGTTTTTCAAAATTATTCATTTTTTGTTTACAAAGAATAAAGAAACTTGTGATTTTGCTTTTGTTGGTATTATTTTTTTGTTACTAAAACGACACAAATCATTCTGGATGAAATAAAATTCATTCAAATTCAAAATTATATAAGATACGGTTCGGTTTGGTACAATTGTTTTAGGTTGTATCTTAATCCCCTTTTTTGATGCTTGTATGCGGCATTAGGATAAGGAAAATTCGAACTCGCCTAGCTGATTGGCCATGCAAGGTCGAATCAGCCAATAAGCCCGCTTGATGCCTGTTTGCAAATGTTATTCGAATAAGTGTCTCTGCAGGTTGCCAGCCAGGGAATGACGTCAAAAAAAGCAGAAATTAAGACCAGCGATGTCTCAGTTTCAAAAACTGACACTGACGTTTGGTAAAGGGCGGACCAGACAAAACGAAAAAACCTAATGCATTTTTGATTGATTTTGTGCGAAACTCTGCTTCCGCCAACAACGTTGGCCTGTGCCTGAAAGTCTTCCTTTCACAAGACTGGCTTCCAACTGACACCATCGCTGATGATTAGCTAAGGTGATATAAGGATTTGCGAGTTGGATACAATTGTTCATTGCTCTGATATCAATCACACATGCATACGCGATTTGTGATCGTTCGTCATTTTTTTTACATATGACATTCAGTGCATGCATGCAAAGCCCCATGAATGTACAAGTATTATAATCTGACAGTAAATTCATGCGAATGGTTCTGTGTGAAATCAAAACTTTTTGAAATTGCCCCACTTCTAATCAGTATGTATCAGATAGCTGAAAAGTCGCAGCATATAAAATGCACCGCAACAACTTCTGTTTCAAAACAAACTAACAAATGACCTTCGCTGTTGAATGTGTTTCACGGCAACAAGCCCGCTGCCGCTGCCCCGCCCCTGATGCTAATACTGGTGGCGTCTCTACACCAAGCTAAAGCTCATGAAAGATGCATGCAACATTACGCACATGGTTTGTCTCACAACAATACGCACATGAATATACGAAAGTCTATTGGTATAGATAGGCTGAACAGTGTATGGTAGCCATGCCATATTGCGGTAAACATACCGTAACCCCGCACCCCACCCCGCAATGAAAATTCCGACTGAAATATGGTTACAAAAGGTCAAGCAATATCAAACCAGCCTCACACATGCAACATGTTGAATGTTGTCAGCAATAATGTGATAATTTGTTAAAAATGTGTCAGAAATAAATATGTAAAAATTAAAAATGATTGTTATGTATTGATGTTCATGAGGGAGGGGCGAGCTTATCGGCTTGGTGTCATTCAATAAACACGCTTTTTTTGCTCATCCTCCTTATGGCACGACTTTGCGTTTACGTAATAATTTGACATGATAATTTCTAGCGTGCTCTCATTTATCATGTTGAATTTCCTTCTGTTCATCTGATGAGTGGGATGAAACAATGGACAGATGTTGAATATTAAACAACAGGTTACGACTTTATTATGTTTGCTGGCACTAACGCAATCTCATTTGCTGTTTCTCGAGAAATTTTGACAGATTCACACCACATAAGACATATGTTTTAGGTTAATATAGGAAAGAGCAGAGAAAAATTACAGTACTCTCTCTCTCTCTCTCTCTCTCGGTGTTTCATAACAAAAAAAAAATCGAAAGTGAAATAAAACTAACAAAATGGACCAAATGTTGACCGTGTTGACATGCGCCGACACCGACGAACACGTGGTGCCTCCGTATTTGGACGCAACCACCACAGGACCGGCCACGCAATGTGCTGGTGAGCTCTTGGTTGCAGAAAGCGGTCTTTTCTTGAGCGACTGTAAGCCAGAATGCACATCAACCAAGGTTACGTTTGCTATAACATTGCAGTTGGCACACTGCAAATAATTTGTATTATGTTGAGCATGCAGTATGCACTACTGGAAAGTACGTAGGTGCTGGTTTGAGTCTCAGGACCAAAATTAAAACACCATATTATCGTTTCAGAAAGACCGGAGGCACAAAAGTTTCACGCCCTAAAGTAAAAACTCCGCAACCGGACCAAACCCGTAAAACGTCAGCACACGGCGAAGTATCCACCGTAACCTAAATTTGAATGCCGTCAAACATATTTTCCTATGCCCCGTGTGCAAACGCATTGAGTCTCGGGACCAAAGTAAAAGACCACAGTTATTGAAGCAAATAGGTATTCTTTCCAGGTTGTCTCACGGAAATCACCGATCGATTTTTGGTCCGAATCGGTGCCGCATTCTGGCATGAACGATGCACGAATTGCTGCGTTTGTCACGGCGACTTCGGTGACCACTGTTTTGAGCGCGATGGAAAACTCTACTGCAAACTGCATTATTACAGGTTCATGGTTCAAAAAGGACTCAGGGTATACATATGTGACTTTAGGTGCAATATTGCTGCAATAGCTTGTTCTGCGAAAACGGATGAAATGTTTACAATAATACATCACTGTTTTTCTCCTCCACTCTTTAAAACTGTTTGTGGCTTGGCCTGCGTCGTGTGAGCGTTTACTACAGAAAGCTGGCACAATTTCAAGCACGAGTACTGTATCATTTAAAATTAAAAATCACACGACGTTATTGTGAAATTAGTGGCAAGCGCTTTTTGCGTACATTGTCAAATGACCTATGCTCACAGTTCGTTTTTGTCGCCTCCATTCCTACACCAGGACAGTTTGCAGGCAGTTCAGCGTGTACCGCTGTGCCGGCTGCGGCGACGGCATCAGCCCGGCCGACCACGTGTACAGGGTGTGCGAGCGGTCGATCATCTATCACGTTCAGTGTCACTGTTGCTGCGAGTGTGGCCGGCCACTGACGCCCGGTGATCGCGTTGTGCTCGACAGGCTGCAGCAGACCATCGCGTGCTACTCGCATTTAGGTACAGTACGTTCTGGTAAACCGGTCACCGTTCTGGCAAAATAAAAAGCCCCCGAAAGAAGAATGAGCAGGGTCGGGTATGAAAACAGACATACTTCACTACAAACGGCGCTTTTGAATCCGACCAAACCGCGATTACACAGTTCATTTTTCCGCAATTCAAAGTTTCGCAGCTCAGTATTCTTCGAAACTAGTGCCAGATTTGAAGAAACATATTGTATTACCGTATCAATTTTTTTAGATTCTGCGACACCCATTGCGTGTTCAGACAATAAAAAGTAAACTTGTTTCAATTTTTATGTTGCATTTCAGAATTGCTTGAGTGACTCGGTCCTATTTAGTGGACTCGGAGCACTTTACCAATTTTGAAGTCCCGCGTCATGCATGAAACTGTTTACCATGTGCGCATTGAGATTCGGGACCAAAATAAACGATGATATACGTACGTGTATGTATAAAGTTACGGGCTTGAAACGGTGCAGTTGTGTTGTTCTCACACGTGATAAAAAAGGTAACAAAACAAAGACACCAGCACCGATCACGCACTGGCGTGCATGGTATGATTGGGTTTGAGGTGTTTGCTTCTGCGACTGTGTGTATGTGAAAGATTTTCGGGCGCAAAACAAACAAAAAAGACATGTACTTCCGCCACTTTTTCGTGTCATATCATTTGTAATTTGTACAGTTTTAAATTTGACAGTTTTCATCACTTTTTCCGCAGAGCACTCAATGCAATCACTGCAAATGTCGTCCGTGAATTGCGCCATCGACAAGCAAACGACGACTGATACTCAACGGGCATCAAATTTCGATAAAATCGAGAATAATTCTTCGTTGAAAACTGAAAGTAACATTACCACCAATAGCATAGCCAACTCGGACCAAGCACAACAACAACACTACCGATCAGCAGGCAGCGAGCAGTCAGTGCACTCGACTCAACCGTACCCACCGCAGTCGTCCGCCGTCACGGTCGAGGTGTTTCCGACGAGTTCGTCGGCCGGTTTCGACTCGTCCGGCGAGTACTCGCCCGGCTCCGCCTACAACATCGCCGGAATGATGTCGTCCGCTGCGAGCGGCCTACACTACGACTGCCAATATGACGACGCAAAGTATCAGCATCTGAAGCGACGCGGCCCACGAACGACGATCAAACAGAATCAACTCGACGTCCTCAACCGCATCTTCGGCGCAACGCCGAAACCGTCGAAGCACGCGCGCGCTAAACTCGCGCTCGAGACCGGACTCAGTATGCGCGTCATACAGGTCAGAGTGCGCCAGTCGTCGGTGTTCTGTTGGTTGTTTTTTTTTCTTTCTACCGAGTGGTTTTGCTTTTGGCGGCCGATGATGCAGGTTTGCTTGCATGTGTCATTAGGAAAGTTTTTTCTGTAACCTCGAACGGCTGACGAATCTACGTACAGCCCATCTGGGTGATATACAGTGGCGGCCAAAAGTGTTGGAACGCTGCGCGCATGTTTGCGCGTGTGTTGCGCGTGTGTATCATCAGCCTTACAAATGCTATTATAAGAATCCCATGCTATTTTTTTGTTTTTGTGATTATACTGAGTGTATCTAGTAGGTTGCCCTACAACTTTAAACTGGGTAAATATCTCGTGCCGTGGTAAACGTCGGTTAACGTTCCATTGTCTTTTTATTTTGTCTTCCAATCCGTCCGCCGTTCCGTTCCGTTCCGTTGCTATTGCTGGTTTCTTTTTAACTCACTGCAGAGGCAGTTGTTGGTGAAAGAGGATTCGGTTCGGACGAAGACGTTTTCATTGGCGTTCTTCAACGACGACGTGGAGTGATTCAGAGTCAGAGTCTCAGGAAAAGCAGATTAACGCAATCTGATCCAAATGACATGAAAACCAGCAAGCAGCAGCCAGCAGCAAAGCAACGGATTTTTTTCTTTTTTGGTTTGTTTGCGTTTTTTCGTTCGTCGCATGGAATGGAAACAATGGACGCCCCTGCCCGACCCGGCCTGGTGCCTTCTTCTTCATCGTCATCTTCTTTTTACTGCTTTCCAGTCGAATGTAAATCAAAATAGTAGATGGATAACTGGAGGAAACTTAATATGATTGAATTTGAATTAAATGCTGGAATACAAAGCCAAACCACGATAATCACTGGATGGCGATGTTTTCACTTGGATTCATAATTGTTATTTTCAACTGTTGATCGATTGGATGGGTGGATCGAATGGACTGGCACTGGTACATTCAGTTGAAAGAACCAACATTCAACTTGATTTGAAATGATGGGTGTTTGATTGAGCAGTGATTGCATTTTCGGATCCTGCCAATTTCACACTCATTTTTTCGATCTTGTATCGCATCGGAATTACGAAATGACACTTTACCAATTTATTAATACAAAAAATCAACATGGTGAGTTGCTTGAAGGAAGCCAACTGAGAATGTTTGACAAATCCGCTCCTGAAATCAGGTGAGCAAGTTGACAAGTTTTTATGCTTTCTGGACTTTCTGGTTTTTTGCAATGTCGTTCTTGGGGAGAGGTCCTCGTCCTCTTCTTGGGATTGCGAGAAGAAGCTGTGAGTGAGGATGGGCGCGGAGCAGGTTTTTGTTGTTGTTTGTTGTTTGTTGCCCCCTTTTTATCCTTGCCCAACGCCCTTGGGGAAAGGCAGTGTCGCAATTGTTTATTGTCCACCACATGGGCTGCGACGTTGGAAGCAGTTTTTCTGCTATAGAAGTGGGCGTTGGGCAAGCTGTGCTTGTATGCATGGGCGCGATGTCATTAAGTTGCTCGCCACCGGAACAGCAATCTTGTGAGTCAAGAAAGCCGACGTTTATGCTGCCGAACCATTAAGCCCCACGCAACCCGGGGCAGCCGAGTGGTCACGAGCGGATTCGAACCCGGGCCTTCCGATTGGAAGTCCCAAGTGCTATCCACTCAGCCACTCAGCCGGCTGGAGCAGGTTTTTCGGTTGAGGGATTGGACAGTGCGAGACAAGGGGAATGCGGGACGTCCCGTGGGAATAGAAAGTTGCGACGCGGGACAGGCTGTCTTTTTGCATGAAGTTGTTGGTACTCCTTCAAAATATGGGTCCGCTCAAAGTTCATCGCAGCGCGCTGATTGATGGCTCAAATGAAAGCCCTCGTTCGTTCTGCTGAGTAATCCTGTGTATGGGTTTTTTGAAAGTCAAAAACTTGAAGAAGTTATTTGAATTTGAAATTTTCGATTGAGTGCGTCTGTGGTGAGCGTGTACAGTGCACTGAATGTTGTATTTATGTGCTTGATAGATATTTTTGATGGATACCGTTCACATGATTGCATGAAACAGTCATACGTCTGAAAGTAGGGCCCACGGGTTACGGTAGCGGTAGTTTTGGGTCTTGACACGAAGTTGCAGAAAACCACTTTCTTTCTTGTGAATAACAGTTGAAACTCTTTAGAAACATGCAGCATTATAACAGAATGCCAAAAACCGGATTTCAAGGATTACGGTAATTCTGCAGTGGGTCTCGATGCGATTTTTTAAAAACATCCTTTTATTGCCAAGAGAAGCTACTAGAATGATGGATACCGTTCACATGATTGGTGGGTTGACAGAAAACTTTGACATCGCAGTCGTGAAAATGAGAAAGCATGCCAATAAAAACCGGTAAAAAATGCAACAAGTGACTCGAGGGGTCGCGAACGAATGTCTTATCAAGCAATAATGTATTGTTGTGTAACATTAGCTGCGTTTGTATATGTAGTCCAAGTCGCGATGTCACACTGAGAGTAGTGGCGCACATGCCAATTTCGTAGCCGCCGTTTGCTGAACGTCGCTGATGGGACAGCCGAGTGTTTTCGGAGTTCCGTTGCATGTTTTAACCCGTGGGCCCTACTTTCAGACGTATGACTGTTTCATGCAATCATGTGAACGATATCCATCATAAATATCTATCAAGCACATAAATACAATATTCAGTGCACTGTACACGCTTACCACAGATGCACTCAATCGAAAATTTCAAACTGAAATAGCTTCTTCAAATTTTTGAATTTTAAAAAACTAATACACAGGATTACTCAGCAGAACGAGAGCTTTCATTTGAGCCATCAATCAGCGCGCTGCGATGAAATTTGAGCGGACCCATATTTTGAAGGAGTACCAAGTTCTTAAAAATATGGAAAACCAAATTTGTGACAAACCAATCAGGGAGTTATAAAAACCAAATTTGATGTGCAACTGCCTCCCGAATGACTCACATGTAGGGTTGGCAAAATACTGTTTTTTTCAAATCGTGGTAAAAACCTGTATTTTAAAAAAAACGAAAGCCAAAAAGTTGTAAATACCCACATATTTTTCGCAGCCGACTTTAAACTTGAACCAGGATTATTTGTGAAAACAGCTTTCAGAATGCTTTGTTCAAAATATCCTGCACCAACAAAGAAAATAAATTATGTTTGGGCCTGAAAACCCAAAAGGTCAGCAATAAATCGAACAGCGTTTTCACCGGACAGTCTTTGGTCACAATAGACGAACACAATTTGCTACAATAACGCAATTAAACCGAATTTAGAGTCAGTTCAGATCAAAAAGAAAACAAATTAGTAATTGTGTAAGAAAGACAATTTAGAGCGACATTTGGAATTTTTTTAATTTTCAGCTCAGCTCGGCAGCTCCAGCCGATTCTTGCACCTCTCTTAACAGTTCTTTCAAAACATTAGTGTCAATTTCGTCATTATATTTTTCTTGGTCACAGATTTTCTCATTTTCTCATCAAAAATGATATAAAACTCAGGGTCCGAAATTGAAAAAAAAACGGAAAATACGAAAAAAACCGGAAAAATACAGAAACGGTCTTTTTCCCGTTTTTTTCAAGGCACCAATTTTTGCCCTGGTAAAAAACGTGTATAAATACGTGTTTTTTACCGGTAAAAAAAACCGGTATTTTTACCATGCCAACCCTACTCACATGTGGAGGTACTTTCCAGATCTTGTTTCGGTGACTTCATTTGCTCCTTTTCCAAACCGATATCTTCTTCCTTTTTGACTCTCAAACCGCCACTAATTCTCCATCTAAACTAAACAAACAGCTTACCGGCTTAAAATGCAATCAATTATAATGTCGACTTCACGACACGAAGCGAAACAGAAACCAAACAAACTACTGCTTACAGACGTCATAGAATTCACGTTCACCTGAATTCACCATCAGGACAATGTGAGGCGAAATGTCACCTTTGCGACGCTCAAAAACTTCATTCCAAAAGTTGTTTAAGCCTAAAATCAATCAGTAAAACAATCCAAAATCTACTGCTGGCTGACGGTTTTACCAGGTAATAGGGATGGAAAAAACAGGTTTTTTACTTTTTTTGTGAAAAGAAACCGGCTCTTTTCACGGTTTTAAAACTGTTTTTACAAGGTTTTTTTTCGAAAATGGTTTTCCAGCTTCAGGATATTGCTCTGGATTTTGCCAAACACAGAATTGAGCAAGAAAAGCTGGATAAAATCTGTTCTCGTCGGGTTTGTGAACAATAATCAGAAGCGTTGCTTTTCCCGCACAATTGAGTGGTTGTTGTTGTTCTTTGCCGGAGCGCAACGCTCCGGAGGGGCGAAGCCGAGTTGCTGGCGTTTGCGACCGAAGCCGCCGGTTCCACTCCGAGGAAGCGCCAGCGTCGGAACCCACAATTGAGTGGTATAATGTTTTCCCGCTTCTGATGTAAAAACCTGGCGTTTTCCTAGGCGTTAAATTTTTTAGTGTCATTTAAAAAAGGGATTTTTCACTTTTTCGATCTTTAACACATCCCAGTGTTGTTTTTCTCTTAAACCGATTCACCAATGCCAGCTCTTAACATGATCTGAGTGAATTAAAATGATTGTCTCATGAATTTGTTCAGTCGGTCAGTGGTGTACACTATTGGACTGCTAAGTTTTATAAAACTGGCCCCAGATGTGAAGCAAGTTCAAGATCACATAATTTCAAGCAAAAGAAATTTAAAAACTCACCTTTTAGCGTCTTTGCATCACAGTCCACAGATCACCAGTTGCAGCATTTTGACATGTTAGTTGCAACATTCAATCGATGATTCACTATTTCATTTCATTTTATGATTGAAAAGCAAGAATTGATGAATCGTCAGGTTTACTGTTTATTTAAAACACTGACTGAAACAATTCTCGTTCTCCAAATCAATCAAATCTTTGAATATTTTCCTCGAAGCAATGAAATACAATGAATGAATGAATTTTCAATGTTTTTTCAATAATATGTTTTTCGTTCAATTCCATTCAATCACACGTTCCGGCGTTACGCGTCATTCATTCCTTTCCCAGTATTGAAATTCCGAATTGTGTTGTTGTAAAAAAGAAGAGAAGATGTACAATAGGTTTTGGTTTATTGTGTTCTGTCGTCGTCGTCGTTGTCGGAGATCCACAAGATTAGAAATTGATTGCTGGTTCAAAATTCCACAAACTTCATGTCAAACAATCAAAAACAACACAAAAAACTGCAACGAAGCGTCCAAAAACGAATCAAACCGCAAATCGGAAAGTACGCCTAGTCTCAGTCCAGTTTATTTATGTTGCCTGAACAATCAAGGAGGGATGGGATTTGCTCTGCTCCGTTTAAAGTTGTAGGCGCACGTATCTGGTACACTATCCGCAGGTTTTTTTTCGCTGAAGCATACATTTATTTGACAAATACCGAACATTACAACACACCTCCATTTGGCAGTAAAACTGTTTCAAAATTATTTGGCAAGAAAATATAGCGGAATAAACAATACAACCCGACTGGAACCCGAAACATGAACGCAATACACGTCTGTTAGATACACCAATTCAAACACAAACAAACGCTTATACTTCGTGGAATAGTTTTCTTGCCAATGATTTTGAATCAGTTTTACTGCCAGTCATATGCAATGGAGGCGTGTTATAATGTTCGGTATTTGTCAAATAAATGTATGCTTCAGTGAAAAAAAACCCTGCGATTCATGTACTAGATACACTCAGTAGTCTAAAAAACTGAAAAAATAGCATGGGATTCTTTTATAGCGTTTGTACGGCTGATGCAACACACGCGCAATACAAGGCTCATACGCACACACGCGCGCAGCGTTCCAACACTTTTGGCCGCCACTGTACATATACGGCTAGCTGATTGGTTGGTTGCACATACGTGCAGTTGATGCATGCGCATTCTGTGCAGGCAAACTCCGCCTCCACACCAATGCCAGCGCAGACAGCACGCATCAACCAACCAAAGTGTGCACTATCAACAAATCAGCCACATACATTGCATACATTATATCATCCAGATGGACTGTAGGTCGCCTCTATGCCAGACCCGACCGTTGTTCCGCTTGACCACCGAAGCTCGTGTTTCACCTGAGTCATTTATTTTTACCTTTGGCGTGCTAATTTCCTGAACAATATTATTGTTTCATCAATCGTCCCCGTTTATAGGGAAACTAAACACATCCGGACAATCCTCACACTGCCGGACAAAACCATTCATTGTCCTCACGTACGTATTTACAGGTTTGGTTCCAAAATCGACGCTCGAAAGAGCGCCGCCTGAAGCATCTCTGCAATTGGATTCGCGAAAACGAAAGTCGCGGTTTCATTCCACCGATTTCGACGTCGCACGCTGGTGGCACTGGTCAACAGGGTATGTCAGAAATTCCGCTACGACGGGTCCCTATTTAACTACAACAGTACTTTCACAACATTTTTATTTTTTACCATCTTTCAAATTCTGCATAAACTCAATTTATATTGCCAGGTAAAAACCGGTTTTAGTTCCGTTTAAAACTGTTTTATTCCCCATATTTTCCCGGCACCTGAGTTTAGAGCGTTTGACCCGCAGAACCAATTGTCAACTACAGTTGAATTTTGTGTTTTTTAAGCAACCTGAAATCTAATTTGAGTTTGGAACCAGTTTTATTCTTCAGTATTGGAAAATGCAGTTTTGCAAATTCATGAAACCAGAATTCAAAAAAAATTGAAAGAACAGCTTTTTGCAAGAAGAGGACGGAAATCAAACCGGTTTCACTTCCCCCAATCAGTAATGACGCAAAATTCGTCATTGAGTTCTTTTTGCATTCGGAGCCTATACTGTTTGCAGGCGGCGTTTTGTCTCCAGCATCACATCAGCAACTCGAAGCGTTGACATCGTTCTCGAGTGTCGATCCAACAATTCCGTCCGCGATGCGTCCGATACAACGAGCGAATTCTTCGCCGGCGTCTTCGCTGGACAACGAGCCAATGAACGCGCAATCCACTCTTATCAGCAGCCTGAATCAACCACACTCACATCAGGAACAACAACAACACCATCAGCAGTCGACTTGTGGTGCTGGCGACTTGCAGCGAGTCGAAGCATCCGCAGCTGCGAGATCAGAAATCGCAGAAACTACAAATGATAGTTCTGATTCGAAGAGTATCATGCGGATGCGCGAGCGAGCGCCAGCGAGCGGACAGCGCATCACGCATAATATGAGCCGTTATCCCCTCGCGCGCTTTTTTCAAATTTGCTCGCTGCGTCCAGCGAGCATAGTATAAGCCACAAACTTGGTTCCGTGCACACGAAACGAACACCCAAAGTTGTGCTTGGAGCCGCGAAAAAATTTTTATTCGACTACTTTTCATACGCTGTAGACACGAAAAACCTATTCTGAAAACAGTGTTACTTCTTTCCCTTTGTCCTTTTTTTCAGGTATGTAATCAACATGTGTTCGCCCTTTAAATTTTTACCTGCGACACTTTCACAGTCGAACAAAAATGTTCCCTGGGGTAATTCCACCCGGAGATTTTGAAAATTGGGTTAATTTTTTACCCCGACCCTGTTTTTGGGTAAAAATTGGGCATTTTTAATTGTTCGGAGGGTTTTCACCTGGTTTTAAGTGTTCGCCCTTTCAATTTTTAGCTGGGACACTTTCACAGTTGAACAAAAATGTTTCCTAGGGTAATTTCATCCGTATTTTTTGAAAATTTAGTTAATTTTTTTGCCCGGGCACTTTTTTGAGTCAAAATTGTGCATTCTTTGAAAGTTCGTAGCATTTTGACTGGGTATCAGTTTTTCACTCTTACAAATTTTGTCTGAGCTGCGAAAAATAGTAGGAAAAAGGTCTAGTCCGTAGTAATTCAATGCGCTGATCACGGATTTTGGGTTAGTTTTCTTACGTGAGCAACTCTAGATGCTGAATCGTGACGATTTCGGGCGAATCGGCCGTCGAAATTGGCGAAATCGGTCCAGAAACGAAAAACAAGAAAAGATTGTTTTCCAGGGTAATTCAATGCGCTGATCACGGATTTTGGGTTAGTTTTCTTACGTGAGCAACTCTAGATACTGAATCGTGTCGATTTCGGGCGAATCGGCCGTGGAAATCGGCGAAATCGGTCTAGAAATGAAAAACAAGAAAACTATGTTTTCCAATGTAATTCAATCCGCTGATCACGGATTTTGGGTTAGTTTTCTTATGTGAGCAACTCTAGATACCGAATCGTGACGATTTCGGGCGAATCGGCCGTCGAAATTGGCGAAATCGGTCCAGAAACGAAAAACAAGAAAAAGGTGTTTTCCAGGGTAATTCAATGCGCTGATCACGGATTTTCGGTTAGTTTTCTTACGTGAGCAACTCTAGATACTGAATCGTGACGATTTCGGGCGAATCGGCCGTCGAAATTGGCGAAATCGGTCCAGAAACGAAAAACAAGAAAAGGGTGTTTTCCATGGTAATTCAATGCGCTGATCACGGATTTTGGGTTAGTTTTTTATGTAAGCAACTCTAGATGCTGAATCGTGACGATTTCGGGCGAATCGGCCGTGGAAATTGGCGAAATCGGTCCAGAAATGAAAAACAAAAAAACGGTGTTTTCCGTGGTAATTAAATACACTGATCACAGATTTTGTGTTAGTTTTTTTATGTGAGCAACTCTAGATACCGAATCGTGACGATTTCGGGCGAATCGGCCGTCGAATTTAGTGAAACCGGTCCAGAAATGAAAAACAAGAAGTCGGTGTTTTCCATGGTAATTCATTGCGCCGATCACGGATTTTGGGTTAGTTTTCTTATGTGAGCAACTCTAGATACCGAATCGTGACGATTTCGGGCGAATCGGCCGTCGAAATTGGCGAAATCGGTCCAGAAACGAAAAACAAGAAAAGGATGTTTTCCAGGGTAATTCAATGCGCTGATTACGGATTTTGGGTTAGTTTTCTTACGTGAGCAACTCTAGATACTGAATCGTGACGATTTCGGGCGAATCGGCCGTGGAAATTGGCGAAATCGGTCCAGAAACGAAAAATAAGAAAAGGATGTTTTCCAGGGTAATTCAATGCGCTGATCACGGATTTTGTGTTAGTTTTTTTATGTGAGCAACTCTAGATACTGAATCGTGACGATTTCGGGCGAATCGGCCGTGGAAATTGGCGAAATTGGTCCAGAAATGAAAAACAAAAAAACGGTGTTTTCCATGGTAATTAAATACACTGATCACGGATTTTGTGATAGTTTTTTCATGTGAGCAACTATAGATACCGAATCGTGACGATTTCGGGCGAATCGGCCGTGGAATTTAGTGAAACCGGTCCAGAAATGAAAAACAAGAAGTCGGTGTTTTCTATGGTAATTCATTGCGCCGATCACGGCTTTTGGGTCAGTTTTCTTATGTGAGCAATTTCTAGGTACTGAATCGTGACGATTTTGGGCGAATCGGCCGTAGAAATAGCATAGACGAAATTGGCCTAAAAACGAAAAATGAAAAACCTGAGTTGTGTGCCCAACGTATTGTGATTTTGGTCCGACCTTCGGGGCTTATGTAAAAGTCAGAATATTATCTAAAAATGCGGGAGACGCATATAAAAGGAGGAATATGGCCTTGTGTAAGCAGTGAAAGACTTGGCTCGACAACCTTTTCAAGTCTCTGATGTGGTACACACGGATACAAGTACATAAGAGTCATATTTTTGCGCCGTTTATTTTTTATTTAGGTTGCAAGTGGCAACCCTCGTACATTGTAGACAAATGAAACTTTCACATTTGCCTTTTTCTAGCATTTAGCGACCTCTAAAACCACTAAAATAACGATCAGACTTTAGATCGCTGACACTGGTTTGCACAAAGTGTATCGCAGAGGCATTGGGAACGCAAGGTCTCCTTCTGTGGCAATGACTCACCGGTTTATCCTGTCACAAGAGTTTGGTAAAAAGGGTGAAAATCAACGGAAGACAACACTTTTTGCACTGGTGCTGCTGTATGCACAGCGGTGCGTACGTTAGCAACAACGATAAAGCTACATGCAGCAATGTTTTGCAATCTCTGATGTTTCTGTTTTTTGCACAGAATTTACAGTATAGCCGATTAAACATGGCAGCTTTTTTCAGGGTGCAAGGAGCGCGCGAATTTTGAATAAAAGAAAAAGAAGTTCAGAAACCAAATTGTATGCCAAATTTGACGCGTTTTTTAAGCTAATGGATTATCCGTATTATTCTGTTCATTCTTTCTCCCTTGCACACATGATTGGAAATTATGTTGGCATTTTTGAAAAAGACAACTCCTAGTCAGCGACTAATCCCGCCTTGATGGACTGCCTCATTTATTCGGCCATGCTGTACAGAATTTCGCACATGATGTGATTTTAGACTAAACTGAAGAGGACAATTGAAAAATATCTAGATAACTTCAAAATTTTTACGCTTTTCAACAAGCTTGTAAACAACAAACGCGGCGCAAAAATATGACTCTTATGTACTTGTATCCGTGTGTACCACATCAGAGACTTGAAAAGGTTGTCGAGCCAAGTCTTTCACTGCTTACACAAGGCCATATTCCTCCTTTTATATGCGTCTCCCGCATTTTTAGATAATCACTGGCTGGTATTTCAATATTATGAGCTGAAATTTTCAGCATTGATAAAACATGTGATGCCATTTTTCTGACAAAATTTTTATCCAGTTTGGTCAAGTAGATTTAGTTTTACAGCACAATGTTTAAAAATTCCCAAATTTTCAAAAAAACGGATTTTTAACCAAGAATTTAACAACGAATCATTGCTCATAGACATCCAAATCATCATCAAGGTTTGTCGTCCGGCAGCGGCTGGATGGAATTTTACGCGAAACTGGCGAGTCACTGCAGAAAAACTTTCAGATTGCTCCCACCAGATAGCACACCAGACCCGTTGTTCTGCTGTCCACTTAACCATGACGAAACTGCAGAAAACTGAAACTAAAACACTGTTTTTATTCAAACCGCAGAAAAACTTTTCAAAAGAAACAAATTAACAGACAGAGCAACACGGAAAACAAAAAATCAACTGAACAATTCTTTCTGTCGCAGTCGCATGGCTGCTGACTCGAGTCCGTTGTGAAACATCAGAATTTCGCTCGAGGTGCTCAAATGCAATTCAAGTGTGAGACCTTTCCACTCTGAGCGCATGACTTGAACTATCACGGGTATCCAAAAAGACCAATTTGTCACCTTCGCAACAGTTTCAAAATTGAATCACGCATCTTGATACTAATTTTTTCTTGCACTCATTTCAGTCAATTTGTTGATTTTTCGAGCTTTTTAGAAAATCTGCCACAGTGAGCGCTAGGAATTATATATCGGAAAAAAAATTTTGTCAGTAAAATGGCATCACATGTTTTATCAATGCTGAAAATTTCAGCTCATAATGTTGAAACACCAGCCAATGACAGCAGTTTGAAAATGGAACCTTTTTTTGGCCCACCCTGTATATTCAGATGATGTTGAATGGGGTTACACGTCATTTGATTGTGTGCAATCATTTGAGCCCCCGTGTGCCAAAGAACGAAAAAAATAAACCGAGAAACATGCACGGAACCACGTCAAGTTCAAAGCATCTACATTGTGGCCGAGTAAATAAGGCAGTCCTTGCATTATCAAAGCGGGATCAATCGCAGACCAGGAGTTTTCAAGATTTTTCAAGAATGCCAAGATATTTCCCAATCTTCAGTGCAAGCTAGAAAAGAATAACAGAATAACACGAAGAATCAATTAGTTTAAAAAAACATGCCAAATTTGACACAAAATTGGGTTTCTCGTCGTTTTTTTCAATTAACTTTCTGGCGCTCCTTGCACCCTGAAAAAGCTGCTGTTTCCTCGGCCATTCCGAGACTAGTTTCTCAGTTTCAGGTGCTGCAAAGCGCATGACAAATGCTGGAGCCGCGTGGCGTGCTCGTTTTGGGACGGTCACTTTCTGCCGGCGCATTTGCAGTGGTACGAGTTTCGATGTTTCAGTGACGCACGTGCAGCCTGCACACCACCGGGAAACAGTGAGCGTGAACAGTGGTTTTGTCAGAAATGTACAGTCGAACTCTATAACATATCAACTAGCCGATTGGGTGGTCTCGTGACGCATGGATTCTGTGCTGCAAACCAAACTCCGCCTCCATAGCAATTCATGCATAGAATGCACACGTCAACCAATCAGCTAGTTGGATATGTTACAGAGTTAAGGCCCGTTCATACCACACGTATGCAGACGTACATACGTCGACGTCTGGTATGAACGAAGACGTGCCGGGCCAAGCGTAGCCGTATGAACCCGACGTCACTTTACAAACTTCCCAAAAGTGACGTACGGCTCCGGTCAAAAAATTGTTTGTGCTGATGTGAAAATTTTTTGAAGTACATGTTATTTTTTTATTGCTGGAATTGTTGCTGTGTTGAATTTTTTTTGTTTTAAGCAATTCAAAAACAATGTGGAATGAAAAAAGGTACTACAGGCCCGATCCCGACCCGATGTAAAATGCGTGATAAAACAAGAAAACTGATGTCGGCTCAGGTCGCGTGTGGTCCAAAATTTCTTTCATATTAATTCCAGATTCCAAATCAGACCCGATATACTGGAAAATAAACTGTTTAAAAATTGCAGAAATTTTAACAAAACAAAGTTTTACCAACACGGAGTCACTTGAACTGTTGTGGCGTGCTTTGGTTTTCTTCAAATGTACAACATACGGAACTGACGTAGGGAACGTGTAACATCAGCCGCACTAGCCACAAAAACTGTCTTCACATCTCACAATCAAGTCTGATGTTTCAACGGTCCTGAATTTCTTTTGTTTTTGAAATTCAGAATTAAAGTTTGGATTTTTATTCAAGGTTCTTTGACCCACCGGTCAGTGGGTTGGTGATGCAGTGCAATAGTAAAAAGTTCAGAAATGTGTACAACTGAACAAATTGAAAATGACATGCGCTTTTTCATCTACAATTCAACAATATTTTTCACATCAAAATCAGAAATTTTGCGAGCGGGACCGTACGTCAGTATGGGAAGCTTGTAAAGTACGGTCACGCCCGGACCGGCACGTCTTCGTGCATACCATCGTTCATATCTGCATGAACGAGCGCAAATCCTAAAGCAAGACGTGACGTGACGTGCCGTGCCGTGCCGTGCCGTACGCGCATACGTCAGTATGAACGGGCTTTTAGACTGTAGTCACCTTTTTTCAACTGAAAAACCGATAAGAACGCCATGGTGTTTTTTTGCAGTATGCCTGTTTCTGATGCAGATAAATGCCAGCAGCAATTGTGCAAATGCGACGTTACATGGGCGAAATGCGTCCGACGGCAGCGGCACCGAATATAAGAGAAGAGAGAGTGCAAGCATGTCGCGCGAAACCTGGCATAACACGACTGGCACACAAGGACAAGATTGTATTGTTCAGTTGTTCATCTATATTTTTTATGGAAGTGGACTTTTGAGAAATTCAATTTTTTTTGCATAGTTTGGTTTCCCGCCGGCCGTGGGACACTCGTCCCTTATTGTGCTGAGAACTTATAAATGGAGGAGGACTTAAATATACAGAGTGGTCCAAAAGTAGTGGGTACAACTTTGAATCGCTCTAACTCGCCAACCGTTGGACCGTTTGAGCTGAGAAATTTACTTACTTAGAGGAAACTTAGACGCTTACCGTAAAGTCTTGCATATAAGGTTCCTCCCGCTTATAAGACCCCCACCCAAAAGTGGGCGGAGTGTCACACGGCGGGAAACCAAAAAAATTCAAAATTTTGACTTGGTCAAAATCCTACCCCGTTTATAAGGCCCGGAATTCCTAATGTTCGGTTTATAAGACCTCCTCCCACTTATAAGGTTGTCACACAAAATTCCACTTTTTTCAGAAATTTTTGATTTTCAAATTTATATAAGGAGACCTTATATGCAAGACTTTACGATACTTAGAGGAAAGTCTAACTTAGACCTCCACCAATTTTTAGCCCAAACGAGAAAATATTGCTCCTGTGGGGAAGCAAAGTTCGAAAAAAAACGAACTTTTACATGAAAACAGCATTTTTTCTGTCTCGCAACTGATTTATTCATTGATAACGTCACAAATTAAGCAAAAAACTGTCAAAAATTCAAGCTAATCCTTCTCGAAATGTGAGTCGCTAGCTTCAATGCACAATCGGGCCCTATTGGCTAAATCAAAAGAGATTTGGTGTCATTTACATATAAACAATGTGACATCTATAAACCCATGGCACATGACGTATTTTATACCGGGTGTGCGCATGCTCGCACAAAGTTTGGACATGACAAATAGTCGGACAGGTCGGACCGTATTACCCCAATAAACCCCCATGGGGGATTAATACGTCAGCGACTTTTAGGGGGGGGGGGGTTTATTGGTGGGGGCCGGGGGGGATTATTGGGGGGGGGGTGTTTATTTACAAAAAATTCTAGGGGTGGGGGTTTGTTGAAAAATGGCAAAAATACCTTGCATGGCAGGCAAGAAAGTCGCAGAAACTTCTACTTTTCACAGAGATTTCCTTTTGTAACAGGTTTTGTAATGAAATTACCATTAACTCATTCCTTTGGGGCCTTTGGTACCATAATTTCACCAATGTCACTGCATTCAGCCACTGAATTCGCTGGGTATGTGTTTCAAACAGGTTTCCAATTAACCCCCATGGGGGATTATTTGTGGGGCGGGGAGGGGATTATTCGGAAACTGGTCGGTGGGTGGGAGTTTGTTGGGGGGATTAATGGTGGGGGGGGGTTAATGGGGGTAATACGGTATCAACTTTTTGGGTTCTGCGATTTAATGCATTTGCAACGTGGAAAGGAAACTAGTTTCAATCTGTGTGTGGGAATTCAAAGTAGACTAAAATGTCCAGACATTTTAAGGGGATTCGGATTAAAAAATAATACTTATTGCACACAACCAACAATTGTGGGTCTCGATAGAACGGTGAAGTTGTTTCAAAAGTTTGTATGTGTAATGGCCTACTTTAGCCTCATGCTTCCTTGCGGCGCACCGTTCTCTTTTCGCGTGCTGGGAGTGCCTGGCGTGACTGCGTATAACAGGGTGCGTGTGTGCGGACACTCGCCTACTCGTTTCTGATTGGTAGTTGTGGGCGCGTCTGATTGGTTTATGCTTTGTGTTGCTGTGTATTGATTGGTTGTTTTATTCCTAACCCCAGTTAATCCGGTGTCACGTGACTCACTGTATAAATAACCGTGCCCGGCTATTGTTCGGTGTCAGTTGTGCCAGGTTGTGTTTTATTCTTCTGCTTCTTGAGCTACTGACCGTCTTTCCTGTATTAACGTCGAGAAAGTTCTGTCGAAGCGGTGCCGTTCTATTCTTCTTCTGTCGACTGTTTTATTCGAATAAATAATAAAAGAAAAGAGAGAAACGAATTGAATTGTGAATTAACTGTGGAAATATTAACGACTGACACACGCACACACACAACCAAACGCAATCGTGTATTTTTCACTTTGAGCAAAAGTGCAGGTCGACGAAGTTCCGAGCGCTCTGATCCTCACATCAGCGTTCGAGGCCGGGGAATTCGAGGCGTTGGAGGTCCAGAGTGATCGTTACACCCGGGGTGCACATTTCAGTGGAGGTCCCGCCGATCGAACGCCGGCTGGTCAGGATAGGAGCGAGTCGAGACCTTGGAGCATCCGTCGAGAGGAGCGAATCTACAGTTTGGAATTCCAGCGCTGCTCGAATGGTCATGGAGGACCGCAGCTAGAGTGGAGCGGAGTTTCAAATCATCTGTGTTCTTCCGGCGCTGCTCGAGGTCATGGAGGACCCGCGGCTGGACTGGAGTTTCACCGCAGTTGGTTCCCGTGCGTCGATTCGTTCGATCCGTGGAGGAGAAGTGAGTTGGGTGCAGTGAGTTTTTGGATTTCTCGGCAGAAAGTTTGTTTTGTTCGGAGCTGAAGTTTTCGATCGAGTTTTTTTCGTTTCGTTTTGCTCCGTTTTGCTTGAGCCGAGAATCCAAAGTAGCACCCGGTGGCGAATTGTGAGCGACGATCGGCCAGTTTTGGAGCACTTGTGCAGTTGGAGCGCCCGTCCTGCTTGGAGCGCCTGTGCTGTTTGGAGCGCCCGTCCAGTTTCGGGCCCTGTGCCGCTCGAGGTCATGGAGGACCCGCGGCTGGATTAGGAGCTCCAGTGCAGTTGTGCGTCGTCGTTGAAGTTGTGGAGGAGTGAGGTTGGTGACGGGTGTGGACTCTCGGCCAGAAGTTTTCTTTAGTTGTTCTTTTCGTTTGGCCGCGTTCGGCAGTCGAGTTTTGGTCTCGTTGTAGATTTTTTTTGTTTGTTTTGCCGAGAGTCCCTAAGTAAAAACACCCGACAGCTGCTATTCGACCTACGTACGATCGAAGCTACACGGGACTGATCGATCTGTTTTGTGTGCGTCGAAAACAACAGCTTCAGTGATCGATACAGCTTCTGCTCGATCGAAGCCTCAGTGTTGGATTGTTTGTGCTGCTGTGACGACTGCTGTTGTTTGTTGAGTTGGATTGTTGTACGATTGGTCGAGCGATGGCGAGAAAGAGACGACGAAAGCACAAAGGCCATGGAGGGTCAGTGCAGGAGGGCGATGGAGGACAGGTGCAAAGAGGCCATGGAGGGCACACGTCGAAGGCACATGAGAACTGCTGCACCACAAATGTTGGAAGTGTGAATGGATGTTGGGGACGGCCACAGATTGATCAGATTCGCGCCGGATGGAAACGAGGAGGAGTAATGGTGGAGGACCCGAGGAAGACTGTGGAGATCGACAGCTGCAAACAGTTTTGGTTTTCTTCAACAATGGACGTCGCAATAGCAACAGCACCAACTTTTGTTTGTTTGACTGGGCTTGGTTGGTTGGTATATCCGGTGACTGCCAAGTGCCATGTCGTTTTTCCGGATTTGCAACAGCAACAGAAGCAGCTGAAATGATCAAAAAAGCTCATGGAGGAGCAACGGAACAGCAGACGGATCTAATGGCGAATAATGGTGAGACGCACGGCAGTGGATTTGGCGCAGTGAAAAATGGATGTTCCTCGACGACTCATGGAAAAGCAGAAGGGATTCAATCGATCGATGCTGCCGAAATGGAGTGATGGCGCCTAAAAAGATGGTGTTCGACTGTTTCGTCGTTGACAACGCTGCTGCAGAAAAGTGCCGTCCGATGGAGAGAGCTGAAGGCTAGTTGGAAAATGGAGCCGCTGTAGAAGCAGTCGTGGAAGTCTGGAAGCGGTGCTCGATGACGAGAGAGTTGCACATGGAGGTGTAGCACCAGAGGGTTGACGACTGCACGTGTTGTTGACAGCGTTCGCATTCTTTGGAAGACGACCGGCAAAAAAGGGCACAATGACCACGGAAACGCTACTGATGTGGATGAACGGCTGGATTCGGAAGTGTGGAAAGCGTCGTCTGGATGTGTTTGGCTGAGTCGCGACAGTCAAACATGTGGACATTTGGAGGACGCACCGACTTCTGTGGATCGCCTGTTCTCCTGAAGTGATATTGCCCTGGTTGAGAGGTCGCATTGTCATGAAGTTTGGGTTGACGGGAGTAGACGGCCGTCGCTCAGTGCATGGAGCCTGAGCTTGCGCAAATCAGATCAGCGACCGACGTTTGGAAATCCTGCAGGTGGTTTTGGTAAACCTCAGCGTCGAGGAACGCGACTGAAACTCCGCCCGAACAAGATGACCGGTGCGATAATGGGGCAATGTTATTTGAGTGTCAGTGGCAGAAGCGGTGGTCAGCTCAAAACGCCGTGGATTCGTCGAAACAAGGAGTCATACGTTGTCGCATGGTGCAGCGCGGTGGAATTTGTTGTGACTAGACACGGCCGGTCGAAGCGCAACAAAGGTGCTATGGTGATATTTTCCGATGGACGCGATTTCTTCAGTGAATCGTCCTGGAAAATGGTGCGACGAAAGTTGTCGAGATGCCGCTGAACGATTTGCGTCTTAACGACGGACAGTTTTGAGCGCGGACATGGAGAACTGGACGGGCATAAATCGATGGAGAACGCAGCGGTGGAGTCGAATGCGAGATGGTCGTCGAATAGTTAGAAAGAGCGCCGCAATGTCGTCTGGAGCGTCGAATGGTTGAATCAAGTCTATGGAGGGACATATGAGTTCGAATGGAATGGAGTCGTCTGGAGCGTGGAAATATCAAACCAAATCCATAGAGGGATCTATCAGCGAATTGAGAGAAGTGACTTGATGGAACATGAACGAACGTCGAACATGAATGCCGAAAGCATGGAGGCTATAGGCATTTAAGATCGGCTTTTTGAGAATACCGTCCCACCCCTCCCACCTCTAGGCACTAGAATGCAAAGTTTCTCCAATTTAGACAAATCATACATCATTCTGACCGTCTTGACGCGCTGATTTCGAAAATCACATTTATTTTTTGATTCAAAGTCATTTAGAGTTCAAAAATAGCCAAAAACCGTTTTTTCGGGGCCCTTTCAAAAAATAGTGTTTTTTCAGCTTTTTAATGAAGCTACGACAAAAATAAAAAGACCATTCGATTTGCCTTGATCTGCTGAATATTTTTTGTAAATATACTGTGCCCTAAAAATGAAGTTTAAAAGGTGAATTTTTAAAAAAAACTGATTTTGAAGTCAGTTTTTTTGTTTTTTTCGGGTCTTCAGAACCGTTTTCGGGGCATAGTATGGGGGTCCACCAAAAAGCACTCCGAAACAGCTAGCTCTGTGCCAAGTTTCATTTTCAATTTCGGTCGGCTAGATAACTAAAAACTGGTTTTACTGTTGGTACCCAGAACGCGATTTGGTCATCATGACACCGACATGCACCTGAACATGTACCACGTGCTGCAACCAGGTGTACTGTGAGATAAAATAAAATAGTGCGTCCAAAAGCCCACGAGACCAGCTAATAGTGCCTCAAGAATCAGTCGTCGAAGTGCTTATTCATGGCCATAACAGCGGAGCTATTTTTGCTCACAAGTGTGAACTATTGGTTAAAGACCCAATGATAATGTTAGTTTTTAGGGGTTTTCAGCAATTTAGAACCGTTTTCGGGGCATAGTATGGGGGTGCACCAGAAAGCACTCCGAAATAGCTAGCTCTGTGCCAAGTTTCATTTTCAATTTCGGTCGGCTAGATAACTAAAAAGTGGTTTTACTGTTGGTACCCAGAACGCGATTTGGTCATCATGAAACCGACGTGCACCTAAACATGTACCACGTGATGCAACCAGGGGTACTGTGAGATAAAATAAAATAGTGCGTCCAAAAGCCCACGAGACCAGCTCATAGTGCCTCAAGAATCAGTCGTCGAAGTGCTTATTCATGGCCATAACAGCGGAGCTATTTTTGCTCACAAGTGTGAACTATTGGTTAAAGAACCAATGATAATGTTAGTTTTTGGGGGTTTTCAGCAATTTAGAACCGTTTTCGGGGCATAGTATGGGGGTGCACCAAAAAGCACTCCGAAACAGCTAGCTCTGTGCCAAGTTTCATTTTCAATTTCGGTCGGCTAGATAACTAAAAAGTGGTTTTACTGTTGATACCCAGAACGCGATTTGGTCATCATGACACCGACATGCACCTGAACATGTACCACGTGCTGCAACCAGGTGGGCTGTGAGATAAAATAAAATAGTGCGTCCAAAAGCCCACGAGACCAGCTCATAGTGCCTCAAGAATCAGTCGTCGAAGTGCTTATTCATGGCCATAACAGCGGAGCTATTTTTGCTCACAAGTGTGAACTATTGGTTAAAGACCCAATGATAATGTTAGTTTTTAGGGGTTTTCAGCAATTTAGAACCGTTTTCGGGGCATAGTATGGGGGTGCACCAGAAAGCACTCCGAAATAGCTAGCTCTGTGCCAAGTTTCATTTTCAATTTCGGTCGGCTAGATAACTAAAAAGTGGTTTTACTGTTGGTACCCAGAACGCGATTTGGTCATCATGACACCGACGTGCACCTGAACATGTACCACGTGATGCAACCAGGTGTACTGTGAGATAAAATAAAATAGTGCGTCCAAAAGCCCACGAGACCAGCTCATAGTGCCTCAAGAATCAGTCGTCGAAGTGCTTATTCATGGCCATAACAGCGGAGCTATTTTTGCTCACAAGTGTGAACTATTGGTTAAAGAACCAATGATAATGTTAGTTTTTGGGGGTTTTCAGCAATTTAGAACCGTTTTCGGGGCATAGTATGGGGGTGCACCAAAAAGCACTCCGAAACAGCTAGCTCTGTGCCAAGTTTCATTTTCAATTTCGGTCGGCTAGATAACTAAAAAGTGGTTTTACTGTTGATACCCAGAACGCGATTTGGTCATCATGACACCGACATGCACCTGAACATGTACCACGTGCTGCAACCAGGTGGGCTGTGAGATAAAATAAAATAGTGCGTCCAAAAGCCCACGAGACCAGCTCATAGTGCCTCAAGAATCAGTCGTCGAAGTGCTTATTCATGGCCATAACAGCGGAGCTATTTTTGCTCACAAGTGTGAACTATTGGTTAAAGACCCAATGATAATGTTAGTTTTTAGGGGTTTTCAGCAATTTAGAACCGTTTTCGGGGCATAGTATGGGGGTGCACCAGAAAGCACTCCGAAATAGCTAGCTCTGTGCCAAGTTTCATTTTCAATTTCGGTCGGCTAGATAACTAAAAAGTGGTTTTACTGTTGGTACCCAGAACGCGATTTGGTCATCATGACACCGACGTGCACCTGAACATGTACCACGTGATGCAACCAGGTGTACTGTGAGATAAAATAAAATAGTGCGTCCAAAAGCCCACGAGACCAGCTCATAGTGCCTCAAGAATCAGTCGTCGAAGTGCTTATTCATGGCCATAACAGCGGAGCTATTTTTGCTCACAAGTGTGAACTATTGGTTAAAGAACCAATGATAATGTTAGTTTTTGGGGGTTTTCAGCAATTTAGAACCGTTTTCGGGGCATAGTATGGGGGTGCACCAAAAAGCACTCCGAAACAGCTAGCTCTGTGCCAAGTTTCATTTTCAATTTCGGTCGGCTAGATAACTAAAAAGTGGTTTTACTGTTGATACCCAGAACGCGATTTGGTCATCATGACACCGACATGCACCTGAACATGTACCACGTGCTGCAACCAGGTGGGCTGTGAGATAAAATAAAATAGTGCGTCCAAAAGCCCACGAGACCAGCTCATAGTGCCTCAAGAATCAGTCGTCGAAGTGCTTATTCATGGCCATAACAGCGGAGCTATTTTTGCTCACAAGTGTGAACTATTGGTTAAAGACCCAATGATAATGTTAGTTTTTGGGGTTTTTCAGCAATTTAGAACCGTTTTCGGGGCATAGTATGGGGGTGCACCAAAAAGCACTCCGAAACAGCTAGCTCTGTGCCAAGTTTCATTTTTTATTTCGGTCGGCTGGATAACTAAAAAGTGGTTTTACTGTTGGTACCCAGAACGCGATTTGGTCATCATGACACCGACATGCACCTGAACATGTACCACGTGCTGCAACTTTTGAGGCACTATTAGCTGGTCTCGTGGGCTTTTGGACGCACTATTTTATTTTATCTCACAGTACACCTGGTTGCAGCACGTGGTACATGTTCAGGTGCATGTCGGTGTCATGATGACCAAATCGCGTTCTGGGTACCAACAGTAAAACCACTTTTTAGTTATCCAGCCGACCGAAATTGAAAATGAAACATGGCACAGAGCTAGCTGTTTCGGAGTGCTTTTTGGTGCACCCCCTACTATGCCCCGAAAACGGTTCTAAATTCCTGAAAAACCCCAAAAACTAACATTATCATTGGGTCTTTAACCAATAGTTCACACTTGTGAGCAAAAATAGCTCCGCTGTTATGGCCATGAATAAGCACTTCGACGACTGATTCTTGAGGCACTATTAGCTGGTCTCGTGGGATTTTGGACGCACTATTTTATTTTATCTCACAATACACCTGGTTGCAGCACGTGGTACATGTTCAGGTGCATGTCGGTGTCATGATGACTAAATCGCGTTCTGGGTACCAACAGTAAAACCACTTTTTAGTTATCCAGCCGACCGAAATTGAAAATGAAACTTGGCACAGAGCTAGCTGTTTCGGAGTGCTTTTTGGTGCACCCCCATACTATGCCCCGAAAACGGTTCTAAATTGCTGAAAACCCCCAAAAACTAACATTATCATTGGGTCTTTAACCAATAGTTCACACTTGTGAGCAAAAATAGCTCCGCTGTTATGGCCATGAATAAGCACTTCGACGACTGATTCTTGAGGCACTATTAGCTGGTCTCGTGGGCTTTTGGACGCACTATTTTATTTTATCTCACAGTACACCTGGTTGCAGCACGTGGTACATGTTCAGGTGCATGTCGGTGTCATGATGACCAAATCGCATTCTGGGTACCAACGGTAAAACCACTTTTTAGTTATCTAGCCGACCGAAATTGAAAATGAAACTTGGCACAGAGCTAGCTGTTTCGGAGTGCTTTTTGGTGGACCCCCATACTATGCCCCGAAAACGGTTCTGAAGACCCGAAAAAAATAAAAAACTGACTTCAAAATCAGTTTTTTTTAAAAATTCACCTTTTAAACTTCATTTTTAGGGCACAGTATATTTACAAAAAATATTCAGCAGATCAAGGCAAATCGAATGGTCTTTTTATTTTTGTCGTAGCTTCATTAAAAAGCTGAAAAAAACACTATTTTTTAAAAGGGCCCCGAAAAAACGGTTTTTAGTTATTTTTGGGCTCTAAATGTTTTTGAATCAAAAAATAAATGTGATTTTCGGAATCAGCGCGTCAAGACGGTCAGAATGATGTATGATTTGTCTAAATTGGAAAAACTTTGCATTCTAGTGCCTAGAGGAAGTTGCTATTCTGAAAAATCGGGTCTTAATAGCGATGGATGGACGAGCGTCGGATGGCGGATGGTGACGAACAACAACGGAATTCAACAGCGTTGAGGAGTTGTGTTGCGCCGGGGTCGTCGCAATTTGAAGGGGGGATGGTGGTGGTTCGAAGCGTCGGAAACCCCCGTTTTCACCCTGGGGAGAGGGTGAACGTTGTCGACGATCGTCGAGTTAGCTGCAGCTCTTCAGCATTCAATTTGCATATCAACAACAAAACAATAGTACTAATTCAATCGTCGGCTGTTCGTCGCGAAGATGGATCGTGCTGTTCGTCGTGAAGATAGTTCGTTTGTGCGTCGAGTCGAGAACGGTGGGATGCGCGGATGCTGTGCGACGATGGTGTTTTGCCGTTGGACTGTTAGCTGTGAAGAAAAGTTGTGATTTATTGAATTCAGAAAGATCTGGCGTTGTGAGTTGTTTTGAACGTTTCAGTTGTTTGGAAACCCCAAGAGTTTTGATTTTTGTTCTGAGTTTGTTTTGATTTTCCGTAGTTCCACAGCTTTGGTTTGGTTTTAGTTTTTAGGCACAGTTGTTGAAATTTCGGTCTTCCTCGGACGGTTCTTCCACCTTTCTTACAGTTTGGTTTTATTAGTTTCAAAGCTTTCAGATTTTAGATTTTTTTCGGTTGTTTTGATGTGGCGCTGGAGTCAGATGGTCTGTACGTTTTAGGGTGTGGTTGCAAGATTGTGTGTTTTGGTTTCCTTGGCCAGGGGCGCCAGAAGTTGTTCTCTGTGAATGTGTGTCGTTTGGTTTTTGTGTGTCGTTTGTGTGTTGTGTAGTTTTGAAATTTTAACAGGCACTGAACTGACCAATAACCAACTAGTTTTGAATTATTTTCATGGTTTCATTTATTCTAGTGTTTTGAGAAGTTTCGAAGTTCGATTTTTGTTTTTGTCAGTTGCGAGGCCCCAGGTACAGAAGACGTTTGGATTGTTTCGAGAGGGGCGGTAAAAAGTTCAATTGGTTTGTGTTTTAAAAGAAAGAAGTGTTTAGTGTTTTTGAAATAACTCCGAAATGTATATTTTGATTTATTCGAAGTTTTGAAAGGTTTTGGATTTTTACTGTGTTTTCAGGGATTAGATTTTATTATTTTCTTGCAATTCATCCATCTAGAAATTTCCGATGTTTTCTTGTTCTGCAGTTTAGAAGTTTTGTATGTTTTCCAGAAGTTTTGTGTTTTCCAGTCCATAATAATTTCGCAGAAATTGTATTTTTGAAGTTTTGATTTTTGTAATAGAGACCACAACAATCGGGTTTTGAAGTTTTGTCATTTTTTTGTGAAGTTTTGGAAATAGTAGTTTAGCTTTGTGTATCGTAACCAGGATTTCCAAGTTTTACAAGTTTCAGTTTCAGGATATTGATTTTTGGGTTTTTGCAATTTCAGGAATTTCCCGTTTTGTATCAAGTGCAATTATGTCTATTTGAGGAGGTTTGGTTTTCAAGCAATAGACGTTCTAACAGTTTAAATGTTTTGTAAAGTTTAATTGATTTGTGTGTGTGTAACTTTGGGTTTTTACTTTTAGTTTCGTCTTTGTGTGACGCAGTCATTGATACGATTCAGGAATGGGTGCAGGTTTGCTGCATGCCCTCTCGTTTCGCAGAATCCCGGCATTCGGCTACGTAGGGAGAATGTCGTCGCGAGGTCGCTCCGAGTGGGGGAGTAGGGTACTGTAATGGCCTACTTTAGCCTCATGCTTCCTTGCAGCGCACCGTTCTCTTTTCGCGTGCTGGGAGTGCCTGGCGTGACTGCGTATAACAGGGTGCGTGTGTGCGGACACTCGCCTACTCGTTTCTGATTGGTAGTTGTGGTCGCGTCCGATTGGTTTATGCTTTGTGTTGCTGTGTATTGATTGGTTGTTTCATTCCTAACCCCAGTTAATCCGGTGTCACGTGACTCACTGTATAAATAACCGTGCCCGGCTATTGTTCGGTGTCAGTTGTGCCAGGTTGTGTTTTATTCTTCTGCTTGAGCTACTGACCGTCTTTCCTGTATTAACGTCGAGAAAGTTCTGTCGAAGCGGTGCCGTTCTATTCTTCTTCTGTCGACTGTTTTATTCGAATAAATAATAAAAGAAAAGAGAGAAACGAATTGAATTGTGAATTAACTGTGGAAATATTAACGACTGACACACGCACACACAAAACCAAACGCAATCGTGTATTTTTCACTTTGAGCAAAAGTGCAGGTCGACGAAGTTCCGAGCGCTCTGATCCTCACATCAGCGTTCGAGGCCGGGGAATTCGAGGCGTTGGAGGTCCAGAGTGATCTTTACACCCGGGGTGCACATTTCATATGTTTTTCAACGTTCAAACACGTTCAACGTATTGTTCTGATTTGGGGTTACACAAGTCAGTGAAAGAACATAATTTGAGTACTGACAACAAACAAATCGTTTTTCAATTGCGTTATTTTTTGTAAAGTATTGCAATACAAGACCTCCCACTTATAAGACCCCCACTCAGAAGTGGGCGGAGTGTCACATGGCGGGAAACCAAAAAAATTCAAATATTCGATTTGGTCAAAATCCCACTCCGTTTATAAGAATCTTCACTTTATAAGAACTCCTCCCATTTATAAGTTTTCCACTTTTTTTCCACTCCACACAAAGATTTCCACTTTTTCAGAAATTTTTGATTTTCAAATTTAAAGACCTTATATGCAAGACTGTACGGTATTATATATGATGTGTTTCAAAATCTATGGCTGAAAAAAAATATAAAGTACCACGCGAGATCCACAACTTTCATCAATTTGAGCTCAACATCCTGCACTGCAGACGAAGGTGCGACAAACTTCAAGTGGTGCACATTTCTCGACCTGTTGTCATCATGTCCTCAACAAAAGTGGTAGTCCTGGCTGTTAGTTGTTTTCTGTTGATCAGTGGACTCCTCGAATCGGACGTCAACGCGAAAACCGTTGCGCAGCGATTGACGAAACGAGGCATCAATGATTTACGCCGCGTGTTGCATTGTTACACCAAGATGAGCTTTGGCGAGATGATCAGTTTGTTGTTCCATGGCAACTGGTGTGGCGTCGGTAACAGAGGAAACGGTGTCGTTGATGATTACGACCGGTGAATATTGTGTACATGTTCAGCTTGAGGAATAGCGAACGAACAAATGTGCCTACAGGGTGGTCCAGAATTATGGACACAATTTCAATTGGCTAGAAATCACATCGTTGACCAAAAAGCTGAAATTTGGTACAGATACTTCTGAAAAATAGAAATTTTGTTTACCAACGTACAATTTTACGTGCGTTGGATTATTAACTTGGCTTGGCTTGGCTGGCACCAAAGTTAAAAAAGTAAAAAAAGGTTTTTCGACGATGGAGTTTTTCATTAATTTACTAGCCGTTGACCCGTTCCTTCGGTACATATTGCAGTTTGTTTGCTATGCAATCGTTTGATGTTGACCGTTCATCGGGTGACGTTCTTTTTTCTGATTTTGCATTGTGCATGGTTTTTTGTGCTAAATGACATTTGTTTAAAAAACGCATGATACCATTGTACAGAGTGAGCCAAAAAAAGGTTCCAATTCTAAAATGCTCTCACTGTCTTGTGCTGAAGTGTTTCGAGCTGAAAATTGGAACACTATTAAAAAACATTTGGAGGTTTTTTTGACCAAATTTTTGTCACGATATGTTGTCCCTGTCACTCACTACAGCAAAATATCTGGAAAATATGAAAAATCGACAAATGTTGTAAAATGCAGAGGGGTTGATTTAGCTGTAACAAAAATCAAATGATGAACGTTGGTGACAACCCGAGTGTTCACAACACAAAAAAATATGAAAAAAGCAATATGCACAAACAGTAGCTTGAAAATTCCGAATGCCGAATTGCATTTGAACAGTCTTTGATCACCCTGATGTTTCACTTCGAGTCTGAGCGTGCGTGAGCGGTTCTGCTCAGAACAGATGCAAATTTAACTTTCCAGAGGCAACTTGTTTTTTCCTTTTTTTAATTCACACAATTTGCCACTCTGATATTTTCACCACAGCAGACAAGTTGTTTTCTGCAGTGAAAGACGCAATTCCATTTTCAGTCTTTGCTGCCATATCATGGTTAAGTGTGGACGGCAGAGCAGCGAGTCTGGTCTGCCAATTGGTGGGAACATGCAAATAACTTTTCAACAGTGATACGGAAATTTCGTATAAAATTCAATTTGACCCCGCGTGACGATATATCAGTTCGGAAATCAGTTTATGAGCAACATAAACAGTGAGATTTTGGATAACCATTGTTTTTTCGTCAAAAATTGCTATTTTTTGAAAATTACACTGTAAAAGTGAACTGATACGTGTAAGCAAAAAAATTAAATCACAAAAAACCTCCCAAAGTGTTCTAACAGTGTTCAAAAATTTTGAGCTATGAGGTCCCTTTGTTACAGCTAAATTCTCCCTTTGTATTTCACAACATTTATCGATTTTCATGTTTTTCAGATATTCTGCTGTAGTGAGTGATAGGGGCAACATACCGTAACAAAAATTTGGTCAGAAAAACCTCCAAACGTTTTCTAATAGTGTTCCAATTTTCAGCTCGAAACACCTTAGCACATTGTATTATTGCGTCATTGAAAATTGTGTGAAAACAAATAACATAAAAAGTTTTTTTTGGCATCATCCTAATTGAAAGTCACTAGTTCCATTCATCAACGTTTTACATGATATCAAAGGCAAATGAAAATGTGTCCCTAATTCTGGACCGCCCTGTATTCTGTCACAAACTTTTCAACGATTACACACTATTTGTGGCTGCTATTGTAGTTGCTGCATGGTGCACGATCAATGTTATGCGCGTATTTGGTGTTCTGATTGGAAATATGTTTGGATTCACCGAAAAGTGTTGACTTATGGCCTACCGTACACGTCGCGCTGCTACGCAACGGGCACGATACCGGAAATAAACATGCCTTGGGTCAGCTGCGGCCCTTCAAATGGTAAAAAATGATCATCACCTGATCATTGATTTCTGTTTGCCATTGCACACCACATTACACACCAGGGCGCAGCAACATTGTTTCCTATTTTTAAATGCGGAGTGAGCGAATAAATAAAGGCAGTCCTTGTATTCTCCATAAAGACGGGATCAGTCGCAGGCTAGCAGTGGTCTTTTTCAAGTATGCCAAATCCGAAATAGTGCGATTAGGAATAAAGAATGAACAAAATAGCACGAAGATCCAATTAGTTCAAAAACCCGTCAAATTTGACACACAATTGGCTTTCTGAACGTCTTCTTTCGCGCGCTCTTTGCACCCTGATAAAAAAGCTGCTAACTGTCATGTTTACTCGGTCATTCCGTAAATAGTGTAGCTAGGTACGGAATGGCCGAGTAAACATGGCAGTTTTTTTCAGGGTGCAAGGAGCGCGCGAAATTTGAATGAAAGAAAAAAGACGTTCAGAAACCCAATTGTGTGCCAAATTTGACTTGTTTTTTTAACCAATGGATTCTTCGTGCTATCATACTCATTCTTTCTCCTTTGCGCATATGATTGGGAATTCTGTTGGCATTTTTTGAAAAAGACAACTCCTAGTCTGCGACTGATCCCGCCTTGATGGACTGCCTTATTAGTTCGGCCATACTGTATTTTAAGTAAAAGTATACTTGCAGACGAATGTCAGCGTGCGTTGTGCACTTGCGATCGTGACTTTGGACACTGCATGCACTTGGCTCAACTGGCGCAGGTGGAAAAGCTGAGTAAGAAAACCGTCAAACCAGAAGAATGAACATTTTCAAAACTCGAGAGGTAGTTGAACTGAAGGAATAGTTCAACAGTTTTTACACCACATTTTACTCCGTTGTAAATGTTAATGCGATGTGTTTTGTTTTTGTATTGCCGTTTCAATTGGTTTCGAGACTCAGTGAGTTTGCACGCAGGATCGGAAAACGTTTGATAAATTGCGCGGCAATTCAAATTTGCGGCGCCGTCGCATTCGGATTTTTTTTGTTTAGCTGCGTTGCACGACTTTGCCCACAGGGTGAAACGTTTGTGTCTGCAAACTTTTTGAAACGACAATCCCTTTTTTGAAATTAACATTTGGTGCGTGGTCCCGAAAATGATGAAACGCAAGCTCTTGTGATTTTTAAAAGTAAAACATTTGTGACATGGTTTGCTGCTTGTTTCTCGTGCTTGATCTGCTCACCTGTCTTGCATCTGTTGTCGTAGCGGTCTGACGTTTGTCTTGAACGTTACCAGCCTCTACAGAAACAAACTGGAGAATTATGCCACAAACCAACATAACACGCATGCAATTAAAATTTCACGCCAACGCAAAAGAAACACGTGAAAATAATCACTAAAGCAGAGCAGGAGCTTTGGAACAGCCAGGTCATGGTGTTTGAAAAATGATGATTCTTCACGCGCCACCAATCACAGACTCATATCAAGAACTCGTCCGTATCACAGACGAGCGTCACGTCGACCGTTGACGAGGCGACGGCGTTGCTGCTGCGTCGTTTCGACGCCGTCGCCCGTGTCATGCGGCGGTCCAGTTCGACAGAGAACGCGCCAACAATCGGTCTCGATTGTTCTTGTTCTTGATCGTCAAAATTTCCCATCGATTCCATCTCAATGCGCTCGTCGACGTCACTACTCAGTGTCATCTGGCGATCTGTCCGACGCCAGCTGGCGTGCAGCTGCGCCCGCCTCTCGTCGGCCGTAGTGGCGGCAGCCTCGTTCGCGATCACCATCGTATGCTCGAGCTCGTCGTCGTTCTCCGTCGACGCCAACCGATTGATCGTGTTGTCGTCGCCGCTGCGCACGCCGCGATTGCCCGCGACGACCACACTCGCCGCGGCGTGATTCTCGGTGACGTACGAGTGCGCGGCGTCGCTGTCGGCGGCGTCGTGGTTCACGTCCGCCAGCACCGCGCGTCCGGTGGCGCCCGTCAGCAGGATCGTGTTCACGATGTTGCCGACACTGAGACGCTTCCGTGAGCAACTCGCGCACAACGGCTTATGATAGACGCTGTTCAGGGCGTCGTTGGGCGTTGCGTCTTGCTGCGGCGCGTGTTGCGACTGTCTGCGGTCGTCGGTGGTGTTGTTGTTGTTTGCGATGTCGGTGCCGCCGAAACGAGCATTGGTCGAGTTCTCTGCGGAACGCTTCTTTGTCAGCTTCGTTTCGGCGTCGGTGAAATGACGCCGAAATGAGATCTGAAAGTGAAAATGCTGGCAGGTCACTCACTGCACCTGGAGGAACAGCTTTTGTGCAGACGAGTGGAAATAACATCAAAAATGGATTGGTAAAATGGCAGAGTTGGTTTTGCCATCTTCGACCATTTTTATCTCACCCGGTACTTGCGCATCTCGGGGGCATACCACGGCAGCGGCTGAGCGGCATTGTTAATGTGGCCGTTGTTGTTGCTACTGGCGTCATCGTTGTTGTTGATGTTGATGTTGTTGTTGTTGACGCCCTGTCGCCGTTGTGTGGCATGGTGCGAGGCGGTACGAATGGCGCGAGCCGTCGAGATCAGATCCATGCTGATCTGACATTGCGCGCAACAGTGGCCCGCGCGTATCGGCGACGGCTTGATGCTCGGCGTCGGCAGCATGCTCACGAGACGGCTGGTCAGATTGCGGCGGCTGGCACGAAATGTCCACCTGGAAACAACTGCTCCAGTTTCCACAATTGTGTGAAACGTTTCCATACTATATAATGCATCTTTTTTAAGATAGACTTTTTTTGCGATGGGCCGGAAAGTAACACAGTGTATGCACATGCTTTGGTTTTTGATCACTTTGTATTGTATTGTATGTTGACATCCAAACCAATGAACTGGATAAAACCAATTTTATCCACACACCTTCTGACCGCTGGACACAGCAAGAAACTGAATTTCATCTTCTCTCAATGTTCACCGTTAAACGCGCACTCAATTTGCGAGCCGCGTGCGTGCAGAAACGATCAAGAAAGACCTTGTGATTACGAAGCGATTGCGGACTCACGCGACGTGCTGCGTCGGCAGCCGCGTGCTCTGGAGTTTCGCCGTCGCGAAACTGTCCGTCTCCTGGCACGACACGCTGAACTTTCGGTGCGAGCGCACCGACGCCGCGCTCTGGTGCGTCCAATGCGGCTTGTTCAACAGTCGGGCGACCGTGTTGATCAGAATCCGGCGAAACTTGATGCTGAACTGCTGGTAGATGAGAAAGTTGACGGACGAGTTGAACGTGACGAGCAGGTTGGAGAGGTCGGTCAGGTACTTGATGCGTTCGTCGCCCGGAAAGATCTCCTCGAGCGGCGTCAACGCGGCGGCGAGCAGGTTGCACGCGACGAACATCACCACCACCATGATCATGTTGATCGTGTCGCCTTTCGCCTCGACGTCGGCCGCGAATATCTCGCGACACTGGCCGTAGTACGTCTCGTAGACGATCGAACTGTGTGTGGTGAGCGCCGAGAAGGATGTGTGTTGAGTTTTGTTCATTCTTACGTGATTAGAAAAACGAAACAACAAAACACTTTTACACAAAACTCTGTTAACGCACACTGTGAAAAAAAACGGTTAACTACGAAAACAGCGTGACTGCTGCTTGTACTACTTAGTAAACTACTACGTTTGATAAGATTAGTAGTCGAAATGGTATCATTGCAGAATAGTATTTTTTTTACTATACTATACTATTTTCAATAGTATTTTCAAGGCAGACATTAAAGCAGTGCAATTATTGTCAAGCAGAGTTAAGGAAGTCACAAGTTTTTATGTTAGTTTAGTCTACTGGATGTTTTGAAAAAAAACACGTAAAAATGTCCGGTTGCATAACCGGAGTCACGACAGAAAACAAACCTTGCCAAATATGAGAGCAGGGCAAGTGGGCCAAGGCACATCAGTGTCGGATACGAGATTTTATAGTAGATCGTAATGAACGTCTTATCCAGTCGAAGACTGTTCGCGTGCACCTGCAAATGTTCACGTTTCACCTCGATGGTCATCATGTGGATCCAAGAAAGTTCAGTGTTGCAAAGTTTGTACAATAATAGTTGTGTTTTTTGGTCCATACTAAAAAAAAACAAACGAACGCACGTCCTGCATCAACGCCAGTTGTAATACGGTTACGGTGTATTAAAAGCGCGTGTTCCTTTTTTGAGGCCGCGCGCAACATTTGTGGAAACACCAACCAGTGGTGGTTCAACAATTTTGTTCAAACAAATTGCGTAATAATTCTCAGTAGTGTACAGGGTGTGTCAAGAAAAGCGTCAAAAAAATTCCTACATACTCTTTACATCTAGAAATCTCACCAATAGTGCTTGTCATGCCTTGTAAACGGTAGGAAACGAGTTTTGACGGTTTTTGTGAAACACTCTGCACATAAAAATTGCACAGCATCTAACTGTTA
Organism: Theristus sp. LFF4_11; assembly: GCA_030248135.1. Lineage (NCBI taxonomy): Eukaryota > Metazoa > Nematoda > Chromadorea > Monhysterida > Xyalidae > Theristus > Theristus sp. LFF4_11. The sequence goes on from JASANC010003132.1 coordinate 114,849, forward strand.
ACAGCAGTAATTCTGGACCTCCAATGTGGTTAGCTTTTATATTAGTGCTCATGGAATCACTGCGAACATACTGCAATCGAGGTTTCGTTGTTCCAGATTGGTTCGCGGCATTCCGAGACTTTTACTTCAAAATAGTGAACGATGTTGAAGGCGAAACTGCCCAGTATCACCAAAGGGATCACCAGGGTCGGCGACGGTTTCGGCATCACTCGGTTAGTCACCGTGTAGCGGACGCACAAGTAGCACTGAGGAAAATATGCCGTCTCAAAAGCATCCGCATGGCACATGTAATCAAAAAGTAGGAGGCCAGCAGAAAGAGATGTGAACAGACAAAAAAGTTGAAATAAAAATAATGGAATCAGGCTCAAAAAGTGCCAAAGAGGTTGTGTCACGCAGAGAAGAGAATGAAGCGTGCCCATTTTTAAGCCGCTTTCCACGCCACGCCCTTCTTCATACCATTTTTGCGCCAAAAATGACCGGATTGAAAAATGGCGAGCGATAAATCACACGCTAACCTAATCGTACTCCACCTGGCTGTTTTTAACTGTGTCCTGGTCATTTTTAAGGGTAGACACCAAGATGGTCATAAGGAAGGGCATCGCATAAAAATTGGAATGAAGATGGCCACGCAAAAAGGGGCGCAAAAAGCAATTGCTTTCAGCATAATTTGAGGAGGCTTAGAAAAGTGAACGGTTGAAGGGAATCAGCGAGAATAAAACGGTCGAGTCGAAGTTCAATCAGGTTTGATGAACGCTCACCTGAATGCATGCGCACGCTGTTATATAGACGCTGATCGATTGAAACATCGACGCAATTGGGAACACAAATTTCACCACTGCTCCGTAGAAATAGTGCGCCGCACGATAGTGATACCTGAGGGAAAACATGGTCAAATTTTATCTGAGAATTAATCTGTGAGAACTGCTTGTTTCCATTCAAAGACGATGCCTTGTCTTATCTTCATCGTTCTTCGAACGATTAGTAAACCGGTTGTACAAGGTATCCCAAAAAAGCATAATAAAAGTAAATGGCTCGTGCGGCCGACTGGTTGGTTGCACGTGAAGCCATGAAATTTGAACACTTATAGAACTAAGCTACAGTATGGCCGAATAAATAGGGCAGTCCATCAAGGCGGGATCAGTCGCAAACTAGGAGTTGCCTTTTTCTAGAACGCCAAGATAATTCCCAATATTGTGTGCAAGTGCGAAAGAATGAACAGAATAGCACGAAAGAATCAATCAGCTTAAAAAACACGTCAAAATTGACACACAATTGGGTTTCTTAACGTTTTTTTCACTTTCATTCAAATTTCGCGCGCTCCTTGAACCCTGAAAAAAGCTGCCATGTTTAATCGGCCATTCCGTACACATTTTTTGTGTTCAATTTTTCACCCCCAAATTCCACTTTTTCATTCATGCGGATGCGCGATCGAGCGGAGCAGCTGACAGCGCATCACGCATTATATGAGCAGTTATCCCCTCGCGCTACACCATTTTCCCGTTTTTTTTTGTTTGTGGACCGATTTCGCCAATTTCCACGGCCGATGCGCTTGAAAACGTCGCGGCCTTAGTGATTTTGTTGCTTTTTTATTCTGTTTGTTTTAACTAATTATGTGTGTGAAGCTCTTGTTTGAGTTCTTCAGTTGTTCCTAGTTTTGAAGCGGTCTTGCAAACTGTTGTTTGCTGATGTGAAACTATCATTGTTATGGTAAAAAACATGCATATTGATACGATCAACTGCAAAAAATACCTAGTTTTCTTCTTTTACTTTGTATTTTTTAACAAATGAAGACCGACTGCAAACTCTCCGTTGTCTTTTACCTAAAGAAACGTTTTTTGTTTGTCAAATAAATTCTTTCACACGCTGAAACCGCGAACGCACGTCAAAGTGCGCATTTTTTTGTCATTTTGTCTAAAAAACAAAATTTTGAGCCTTGGAGAGCATCATAGAAAATAATAAATTTGAAATTTCAAAAATTTGAAAATTTTTTTCCCAGAAAATGTTTGTATTATGACAGTCAGAATTTTCTTTATATCATGAAACTGCGCACACCATTTTATGACATTGCCGAAAAAGGGGTATAGAAGAATAAGAAACAGCTCCTTAAGAATCGATATAAATTTTAGCGCGAACGACCAATGATCCATATTTATGCCGGCCTCCGCATTCCGCTTCGCTCACGAATGGGCATGATTGACATGTAAAGATTGAAACTACTTTCCTTTTAACGTCTGGTTACCGATTTGTACATGCGCGTACTGAGTCTCGCGGGACCAAAAATAAAAATAAAAAATCCCGAGACCTGTATGTGTCCACAGAAAACATGATCAGCGACGTGCAGATGACGAAAAAGTCGGACACTGCCAGCGTGCACAGGTAGACGTTCACGGCGACGTTGCGCATCGTCGGGCGACTGTAGACGTACGTGACGATGCTGTTGGCGAACAGACCGAAACAGCCGATCATCGGCAGCAGAACGCCGAGAACGACAATCTGACATTATTCAGGGGTAATTACTGAAGTAATTGAGTGATATACAGGGTGGGCAGAGAAAAAGCTACCGAATTTCACAACTCCTTTATATCTCGCGTCTGGTTTGAGAACGAGCCAAGGACCAGACGAGGTTATGCGTATCCAGTGCAAACTGCCAACTATTCATAATAATATGCGTATTTATCTTTTTTTGGTTTTGAGACTCAATGCGCTTGTTGTTGGTTGGTAAGCAGTTTCATGCTTGACGCGGGAATTCAAATCTGGGGAAGAGACCCGAGTCCCTGGCTAAGTTCAGTAAGGCCATTTTTAATTGCCGCATCAAGCATTAAAAAACTAACTTTCTGTTCACGTCTGCAAATCGTGACGAGTCGCAGAACCAAAAGAAAAAAAACAGTAAACAATAATAACAAGCGAATAGATATTCTATTCGAAGCGCTGCAGTCAGTGACCAATAGGATCATGGAACAAAAACGAGCCACTAGCGGACTAGGACCTGAGAGTGGGAATTCTTACCTTGTAAGCATAATACGTTTGCTGGCCCTCTTGAAGCATCCACGAAATGGAGCATCCATAATTGTACGTTGTTGTTGAGTTATTAGGATCGATGGTGTCTGCTTGATTGTCACTCGCTGTTACGTTCATCGTTGATATTGATTTCGAATAAAAATGGATCTCTCTGTGATGTTCTACTTTTTTATTACTTAGACGAAATCGATGCTGTTTTATAGTATACAGTGGCGAGCGAAAGTTTGGAAACCCCCATGCGCGCGTGTGTGCGGTGGTATATGCGTGCTTTTATTGTGCGTCTGTTCCCAACACACGCCAGCTTTGTTTTTTATAAAAACAACAATACACATGACACAGTGTACAGTGCATACAAAACAATACACACTGTACAGAACACATGCATGCGCCACCCACCCCACCTTTTGTGTACTGATCGAAATAAAAAAAATAAAATTCTGAAATAAAATGAAAGTGATTGATTGCAGTCCGGTGGTGGTTTTTGGAAAATTGTTTAGGGAACGGGGGGGGGTTTGAGTTGTATTGTAAGAAAAAGTGATCAGGCATGAACCAAACACATGTTATCATAATGTTCACACCTGCCGTTGATGTTTCAAATGCTTTTCTAAGAAATGTGCTTTATGGTGTATATATAAAATATTATGGGTGTGGTTTTTTTGTGTTTGTGTGTGGTCGAGGTAATGGTGTTCCATTATTCAAAAATTTATAATATATTTAAAAACAAGGGAAAATAACATGGAGGGGGGGGGGGGGGGTGGGGTGTCTATGTTAGGGTAATGGTGGAATATATATATATAAATATAAAAAATAAACATTATAAAAAAAAAAACATAGAATAGAAATTAAAGAGGTAGAGTGGGGGTAGACGGCACGTGGTGTGATATGGTGGGTGTGAAAAAAAAAAAAAAGGAGAAAAAAACCATGGTGGAAAAAAAAATTATAATGGGGGGGGGGGTTGTTGGGGGGGTGGGGGTGTTTGTGGGGGGGGGGGGGGGGGGCGGCCAGCCAATTTTTCGACTTTCAGTTTTCGACATTCTGATAGGGGGAATAGTTGGATATACGCAAGAAACTCTCCCAAAAAAATTTTCAGCCCCTAAGACCCACTGTGGCGAGCTGTGGGGCCTTGAAACCGAAGCCAGGTCAAGCAAAACACGATTTTTGCTGTTTTTGCACAAAAATGGCCGTAACTCTGCACTCCTTTGGCCTTATATCTTCATCCGGGTATCAAACGAAAGCGCAGAATTTGCGCTAACAGCTCAAAACCCAGAAAAAAAAATTTGGTTGAAAATTACCCTTTTTAGGGGCAAAAAAGTGCAAAATTTGGGTACTCCAAAAACGGTCAAAAATGCAGTTTTTTGCCAAAAAATGACCATAAATTTCAAAATGCAGGTGTGTGAACTACAGGTCGTTATAGTCCCCGTCCATGCGCATTTCACCCATGCATTCGATTTTTTCAAACCACGGGCGCTCATTCATTTTGACGGGTCCAAAGTTTGGTACCCAAAATACTCGATTTTTATGAAATTGCTCTTTTTAATCTGAAAGTTTGTACTTAGGGGTTATTTTTGACGCAGAATACGATGCTGACATTTAAAAATTTGAAAAATGCCTATTTGCCCCTAAAAACAAGGTTCCAACCCTTAAAAACCCCTTTTTATGGGCAGAATTGATCCTTGGTGACTCGGACTATAAAAATAAGGTAAAAAGTCTGTAAATTGAGCCAAAAAGTGTAGAAAAGTCTGCTAAAGAATGATGAGCAATATTCAAAAAACAAATTAGAAATTTTTATTGAGCAGCAAATTCCCAAACTGGACAAAAATACCCAAAATACCAAATTTATGGTAAGTTTCCTTCAGGATGCGACCCAGTTGAAGGAACGTTTCTCCGTTGTTGTTGAAAATAGACACGGACATGCAATAAAGTCTGATAAACATCATTTCGCTTTTGTTAAAAAACTAATTTAGCAAGATACTACCCTCAAAATGCCTGAAATATAGATTTTTCGTTCAAATTTGTATTTGCTTTGGGTTCCGAAAGGAAAAGGAAACTAGAGTTTGTGTGTGACATTTTGTTATTGGGGTTATTTTTGACGCAGAACACGATGCTGACATTTAAAAATTTTAAAATTCCTGTTTGCCCCTAAAAACGAGGTTCCAACCCTTAACAACCCCTTTTATTTGGGCAGAATTGATCCTTGGTGACTCGGACTATAAAAATAAAAAGTCTGTAAATTAAGCCAAAAAGTGTAGAAAAGTCTGCTAAAAATGATGAGCGATATTCAAAAAACAAATTTGAAATTTTTATTGAGCAGCAAATTCCCAAATTAAACAAAAATACCCAAAATACCAAATTTAGGGTAAGTTTCCTTCAGGATGCGACCCAATTGAAGGAAAGTTTCTTTTGTAGTGTAGATTTGTATTTGTGTGTGAGTGTATAAAATTCGTATAGTACGTGAATGTGAACACACAAAGACACTGATTAAAAATGTGGAAAAAATAAAATTAAAAATGATTTAAAACATAATTTAGTTGAAAAAACCTATAATCTTAAAATCCTAATTAAACCTGGCAGGTTTCGGCGCTTTAATTCAAGACCTGACTTGATGCAATATGCAACTCAACTTGCAACTATGCAATATGCAATGCAACTCAACGCAAAGTTCGCTGTTTGCGGTTTCGCCAGGTAGACGCATACCGCGGTGCCCCCTGGCTCGTCAGTGCGACGGACACCAGGCAGAACTGCCGAAGGTGTTTTTCCACAGACAGATCTTATAGTCTGGGCAAAACATTAGCGAACCTAGATAGTAAAATCTCACAAAAACAACCATCCCGGGCAATAAAGCCACAAGGGACCTGGTGTTTTGCGAGTGTATACAATACGTGAAGTTCGCTGTTTGCGGTTTCGCCAGGTAGACGCATACCGCGGTACCCCCTGGCTCGTCAGTGCGACGGACACCAGGCAGAACTGCCGAAGGTGTTTTACCACAGACAGATCTCATAGTTTGGGCAAAACATCAGCGACCCTAGATAGTAAAATCTCACAAAAACAACCATCCCGCCGCGGGCAATAAAGCCACAAGGGACCCGGTGTTTTGCGAGTGTATACAATACGTGAAGTTCGCCGTGTGCGATTTCGCCAGGTAGACGCATACCGCGGTGCCCCCTGGCTCGTCAGTGCGACGGACACCTATGTTCATACTTTATCACGTATATACATGTAATCGTGTTCGGCAGACCAAATTACATACATGAATGCGGGCTTAGTTTCTTTCAATATGAAACGAATTTTTTTTATTTCGGGATCCAAAGCAAATACAATTTTCAACTCAAAGTATATATTTCAGTCTTTTTGTGGGTGATAATTTGCTCAATTATTTTTTTTAGAAAACCGAATCGGTTCTGAGATTCTCACACAGATCCCTTTGGGCTTTGCACCATATTTGACAACAAATGACTACAGAGACACGAATAACACCAAAATAAACGAAGGTAGAAAACGCAATAATGGGACCTAAAAAGTTCAAATGGGATGATAAATTAATAACACAAATCGTGGGGATAAGCATAATCTTGCCGACCGAATTAGGTGCCAAGTGTTGCCAAGTTTCGGTAACACTGGCACAAGTTTTCTTGCATCTCATACCAAAGACAACCAGCTTTTCTAGACAACATAGACACTTCTAAAATTTTTGAATGTCAGCATCATGTTCAGGGTCAAAAATAACCCCAATAACAAAATGTCACACACAAACTCTAGTTTCATTTTCCTTTGGAAACCAAAGTAAATACAAATTTGAACAAAAAATCTATATTTCAGGCATTTTGAGGGTAGTATCTTGCTAAATTAGTTTTTTAACAAAAGCGAAATGATGTTTTTCAGACTTTATTGCATGTCCGTGTCCATTTTCAACAACAACGAAGAAACTTTCCTTCAACGGGGTCGCATCCTGAGGGAAACTTACCCTAAATTTGGTATTTTGGGTATTTTTGTCCAGTTTGGGAATTTGCTACTCAATAAAAATTTCTAATTTGTTTTTTGAATATCGCTCATCATTCTTTAGCAGACTTTTCTACAGTTTTTGGTTCAATTTACAGACTTTTTACTTTATTTTTATAGTCCGAGTCACCAAGGATCAATTCTGCCCAAATAAAAGGGGTTGTTAAGGGTTGGAACCTTGTTTTTAAGTGCAAATAGGCATTTTTCAAATTTTTAAATGTCAGCATCGTGTTCTGCGTCAAAAATAACCCCAATAACAAAATGTCACACACAAACTCTAGTTTCCTTTTCCTTTCGGAACCCAAAGCAAATACAAATTTGAACGAAAAATCTATATTTCAGGCATTTTGAGGGTAGTATCTTGCTAAATTAGTTTTTTAACAAAAGCGAAATGATGTTTATCAGACTTTATTGCATGTCCGTGTCTATTTTCAACAACAACGGAGAAACGTTCCTTCAACTGGGTCGCATCCTGAGGGAAACTTACCATAAATTTGGTATTTTGGGTATTTTTGTCCAGTTTGGGAATTTGCTGCTCAATAAAAATTTCTAATTTGTTTTTTGAATATTGCTCATCATTCTTTAGCAGACTTTTCTACACTTTTTGGCTCAATTTACAGACTTTTTACCTTATTTTTATAGTCCGAGTCACCAAGGATCAATTCTGCCCATAAAAAGGGGTTTTTAAGGGTTGGAACCTTGTTTTTAGGGGCAAATAGGCATTTTTCAAATTTTTAAATGTCAGCATCGTATTCTGCGTCAAAAATAACCCCTAAGTACAAACTTTCAGATTAAAAAGAGCAATTTCATAAAAATCGAGTATTTTGGGTACCAAACTTTGGACCCGTCAAAATGAATGAGCGCCCGTGGTTTGAAAAAATCGAATGCATGGGTGAAATGCGCATGGACGGGGACTATAACGACCTGTAGTTCACACACCTGCATTTTGAAATTTATGGTCATTTTTTGGCAAAAAACTGCATTTTTGACCGTTTTTGGAGTACCCAAATTTTGCACTTTTTTGCCCCTAAAAAAGATAATTTTTAACCAAATTTTTTTTCTGGGTTTTGAGCTGTTAGCGCAAATTCTGCGCTTTCGTTTGATACCCGGATGAAGATATAAGGCCAAAGGAGTGCAGAGTTACGGCCATTTTTGTGCAAAAACAGCAAAAATCGTGTTTTGCTTGACCTGGCTTCGGTTTCAAGGCCCCACAGCTCGCCACAGTGGGTCTTAGGGGCTGAAAATTTTTTTGGGAGAGTTTCTTGCGTATATCCAACTATTCCCCCTATCAGAATGTCGAAAACTGAAAGTCGAAAAATTGGCTGGCCGGACTTGGGCTGTCTGAGTCGCGGACAGCATCTTAAGTGGGTTGGGGGGTGGGGAAAGGGTGGTGAAAAAACGGGGGGGTATTTTTTTTTAACCTTTTTCTTTTTAAGAAAAAAAAAAAAGGGGGAAAAAAAAAAAAAAAGGGGGGGGGGGGGGAAAAAGAATTTTGGGGGGGGGGGGGGGGGGTTGGTGGGTTTGTTTCGCAGGCTATCTATTCTCTGGCAACAAAACTGACAGGTTTAAAGAAATATACTGCACATTGCACAATATAAAATCGATAACTTCTAACTAATTATTTTAACGGTAACTAATAAATCTCAAAACACCTGGTTGCGCTGTGTCAAACAGTTTAAAAAAATTTGTTCCATACCCTGTGCGTCAACAGCGTAAAATAACAACAGCGTGAAAGTATGAATACCGTGAAGTCTTGCAACTAGATCCAATTAGTCAGACCCCGACATGCACTTGCCAGTGTAATAAGAAATTAAGTTGTTCACAGAGATTCAACAAGCTAGAAGTGAATGATCCTGATTAAATTTTCATTCTTACTCATAATCTTTCCAGTCGAGATTCGCAATGGGATTAGGACATTTTTAGGAATGAATGGTCTTTGTAAAACTTTTTTAAAACACCATATTTTTCAAGATCTTCGGACTCGACAATGATTTACAAATTATCGCAGATTTTCGGGACAACAAGTTTTCTTGATTGATTCACTGTACCATACAACAAGTGAAATGCGTACAATGTTCAACATGTAGTACCGTAATAGGATGTGTGTGTTATCTAGTTACCTAGTAGTGAGGGTTTTAATTAGTGTCTGTGATTATAAATCGTAATCTATGCTGTAAATTGTCCAATGTGCTGCAGTTCAACATGCGTCATGCAGGTGCTGATTTGCTGACATACCGTAAAGTCTTGCATATAAGGTTCCTCCCACTTATAAGACCCCCACCCAAAAGTGGGCGGAGTGTCACACGGCGGGAAACCAAAAAATTCAAATTTTTAACTTGGTCGAAATTTCACCCCGTTTATAAGGCCCGGAATTCCTAATCTTCGCTTTATAAGACCTCCTCCCACTCATAAGGTTGTCACACAAAATTCCACTTTTTTCAGACTTTTTTGATTTTCAAATTTATATAAGGAGACCTTATACGTATGCAAGACTTTACGGTATTCATCATTGAACACATAATATTAAACAGAGAACACTCCTGAAGGCCTCAATTTTGACTGACATGCGTATCAATTTGAAAATGCGGAAGTAACTGTTTAACATTCGTTACGAATAACAATTTATTAAAAGAAAGTTGAAAGCGACAAAGCATTCTAGTATTGTAATTGATTCGGATGAATCCAGCGTGTACACTGTACGGTGTAAGATTGCTAGTTACCACCTGTGGTCTTTTGCCTGCGAAAAAAACGCGGCAACGACGACGACAAGTTTGGGGGGGGGCAAGGGGGCAGTTGAAAATTTATTGCGAAAAAGTCTGACAGTTTTCAATTTTCTTTATTTTTTTATTTTTTCTCAATTAATTCAATTTTATCTGAATACGCAGATTCGAAACGAGCGTGGAATCAGTCCGCTACTAACTTAGCATACTAACTTACTTTGCAAGCACTTTCATATTTCATTTGCGCAAATTTTTTCTTGAATCTTTTTCAGTCAAACACCCCAAAGCTTCATTCACAGTTCCAGATACGACAAGCAAACCATCAGAAACTGATGAATCTTGCTTTACTTCGATCCTTTCCATTACAATTGTTAGCAAATTGATTTTCATAGTATTTTTCTGTTTCGTTTCAGCAACTAACAGGTGATCACAGTTTTAACGTTGTTACACGTCGACTTTGCGATGTTGATGATATTTTTGTCAAAAGGAAAAGACCACACAAGCGTAAACAAACTTATAATTGCATCAACTCGTAATTAAACTGGAAGGAAAATAAGAGAGACCTTTTGAGAACCTGCTGCGCGATAACGAACTTGTACACATAGTATGGCCTATTTTTTTAAACGTGTCCCACTGAAATGACGTCATGTGCCACAAAACATGCGCTTGTCGTTCACAGCAAACCAGACTATCCGTTTAGCCGATTTCTTCCCGTAAACAAATGGTGAATGTCGAATCAGTCACACCAAACTGAAATTTTAGTGCCTGTACTTTGACAAACGGGCGTTTTTAAATAAAATGACGTCACGTTAGTCCGGACACGTTTGAATAAATCCACAATACATGTTTCCAAAAAGAGATGCAAGCGCCATGGAGAAAAAAAGTTGAAACCTAGGGTGGGATTCGACCCAGGTTCTTAGACCACTCGAACACAATGGCGCTTCTTTTCTCAGCCGGTAAATCGTAACCCTTGAACGAACACCAAATTTAATTAACCTAACATACAACATCAAAAGTCTCTAATCACTATCAGAACTATTCTGTGCATCTCGTTCAAACTTTTGCAGTGCTTTCCAAAACACAACGCGCAAAAAAATCCCAAACGCGACTCGCTAAAATGTGTTTCTTGTCTTGCTAAAGCTGTATTGAACACCAGGCCTAAATTGACTTTTTGCGTGAAAGTGCAATTTTAAAAGAAGAATAAAGTTTAAAGAATAAAAAAGAAGTTCCAAAAAATAGCGCGAATTTTAAAATGGGCACACAAACACACACCCAAAAAGCAGGGGAAGTTGTAAATAAAAAAAACTGAATGCGCAGAGACATTATTGCATCTTTATGCACATGCACATTCCGGGGAAACGATTTGCGGTACTTTTTTGATTTGGCCATAGCCAACAGTAAAAGACGTAGGGAAAAACAATAAAAAACACATGCGCGTGGATTTGCTATTGTTAGAAAACTTCATTACCTATGTAAATATACCGATCATAAATTGCAATCAACTTGGTGTTTTGATGTTTTTTTACGATGGGTGAATTTCTGGGACCGTCAGTTGTTAAAGTTTTAGTTTTCAAGAAACCAGTCTTCAGTGAAAGCCCGTTCCAAAAAAGACAAAAGCGTGGAATCATAAGGCGCCGTGTTGTGCGTTGTATGATGTGCTTCGCTCGCATTGTTGAAGTAACTTCAAATTCCGACACAATATTCAGGCTTTCGTTGGAATAAACACGCACAAAAAATGTATACAATCGTTCATCAATCGTCTAGGAGAGAGAAAACAAGACGCGCACCGCGCTATAGCCGATCTTTCAGACAATGGTGGTATGTGAATATACGAACGTGTGCGATGACCGAGTCTCTTAGTATTATTAATGCCAATAACGGAAACGATCAACGCAGAGCACTTGCGAAATCCATGTGATAAAATGAGCAGTATGCAAGGCTTTTGACGTTTCTATTCTGCTATGCGATGGATGTTCAACAAATTATTCAGACTTGTTAAATTAAGCGCTCCGAATTTCACACACTTTACAATTGTACAGGTTCCAGCTACTCAATTCGTCTGAAGTTCGGTAGACTGGAACGCAGTAGCAAAAGAAGCGGACGACAGTTTTGACGATTTTTCGATAGTTGGAGACATTAATTGTGGCGGATAATGAAGCTTGGGGAATGAGGCTGGAAATTGTAAAAGTTTATTGACATAAAAATATTCTTTCATTTTAATTTGTATTCTTTCTACAAAACAAATGATATTGAAATACAAATGAAACGGTATCGGAGACGCAGTAAAGATATTTTCCCATGAATCCCAGATTTCCGTGCATCTCTGGTATCCTTCAGTCACATTTATTTTATTTGATCCATACAGGAAAATGCCATTCTTTCAGAACATATTGCACATACATGACTTTTAAAATAAATCAAATATGCATATGTGAGTGACAAAACTGGACTGTGTTCTCGGAATCACATTCATGCTGCACATTGATCTTTAGAGATCATGTTTTTTATGCATACGGCCAAACCAAAAAAGACAAAAAGCGGAGACACGAGGCTAATCTTAGTTATTCCTTTGTAAGGGCTATTGTTATTCCCAGCGAAAAGTGTAACCATCTAAACGTGAAAGTCTTTCCTGCGTGAAACACGTGCAGGCAAGGCTGTGAATTTTGTAGTGCACGTGCATGCACGCACATACATTAAACGTAACAGCCTTTTTTTAATACTTGCCTGCTCGTGTTTCTCGCAGGATTGAAAAACTTTCATTTCCATAGCATAATAATTTTAGCCCAAGAACAGTCCTACAGCAGTAAGTCATCGATCGATTCGAACAGCATGGGAATGTGCTTTTTATGATTGTACGTGACTTTCAACAATTTTAATTTTTTATAATCATTTGGAGTTTTTTGACTATCCAATTTTCACATATACTTATAAGCCGGTAGGATTTATGCTTTTCTTTTTCAAAAACAATTTCATCTATTCTTAAGCTATTTCTAAAGCTTTAGGATGAAAGTACTTACAGTACAGGGTGGGCCAAAAAAAGGTTCCAATTCTAAAATGCTCTCACTGGCGTGTGCCAAGGTGTTTAGAGCTAAAAATTGAAACACCATTAGAAAAAACTTGGAGGTTTTTCTGACTAATTTTTTTTCACGTTATGTTGCCCCTATCACTCACTACAACAGAATATCTGAAAAACATGAAAAATCGACAAATGTGGTGAAATGCAGAGGGTTGGTTCAGCTGCAACAAAGACCAAATGATGAACGTTGGTGACAACCCGAGTGTTCACAACACAAAAAAAGATGAAAAAAACAATACGCGCATACAGTAGCTTGGAAATGCCGAATGCTGAATTGCACTTGAACAGTCTTTAATCAACCTGATGTTTCACTTCGAGTCTGAGCGTGCGTGAGCGGTTCTGCCCAGAACAGATGTCAATTTATCTTTTTTCTTTTTTTTAATTCACACAATTTGTCACTCTGATATTTTTCACCATAGCAGACTGGTTGTTTTCTGCAGTGAAAGATGCAATTCCATTTTCAGTCGTTGATGCCATCAGACGGCAGAAAAGCGAGTCTGGTCTGCCAATTGGTGGGAACATGCGAATAAGTTATCTGCAGTGGTTCTGCAATGTTGTACAAAATTCAATTTTACCCCGCGTGGCGATACATCAGTTCGCAAGTCGGTATGAGCAATGATAAACAGTGATATTATGGGTGAACGTTGTTTTTTCGTCAAAAATCGCTATTTTTTGAAAATTACACTGTAAAAATGAACTGCAACGTGTAAAGCAAAAAATTTTTGATCACAAAAAAGCTCTCAAAGCGTTCTAACAATGTTCCAAATTTTAAGCCATGAGGTTCTTGCTACAGCTAAATCAACCCTCTGTATTTCACCACATTTGTCAATTTTTCATGTTTTTCAGATATTCTGCTGTAGTGAGTGATAGGGGCAACATCCAGTAACAACAATTTGGTCAGAAAAACCTCCAAATGTTTTCTAATAGTGTTCCAATTTTCAGCTCTAAACACCTTAGCACACGCCAGTGAGAGCATTTTAGAATTGGAACCTTTTTTTGGCCCACCCTGTATGTGGTCCTGTTGAGATCGTCATTTCTGCCACATATGTACATACATTATTCTGTCAAAGGGAAGTAAATCATGACATGACGACTCAAAGGAAAACTGTAAAAAGCATGAAGATAAAAAACGCGCGAACCTTTGAAAACATTTGAACGCTGAGCTTTTTTAAAAGCGTTGCTATATTCAGAATTTTCAAATCAACCTACCATTACATAATTTACTCGCTCAAAAAACGCCAAAGATTTCTTTCAGAATTCATTCCAAAATTTATTCTTTGTCAAAATCCATTTTTAAGTTTCAGAACTTACAGAAAATGACAACGCAAACGGCACACAAATTTTGTGTGGTATGGCATGAAATTTTGACATGGAATGAATTGCTTTTCAGAGTGGATTTTGATTTTCTTTGAGCGTAGGACAGATATTATTTTGAAAGATGCATGTGTCCAAACTTTTGATTCTAGTTGATTCTTTTGATTCGCTGCATGCTGAATCAAACACCAAGCATAATCAATCGTGCATAAAAATATAAATGAATATAAAGCGTTTTCTGTTGAAAAAAACCGCGATGTATAACGTCGATTCAAAAATATTCATTATGGTGCAGGTTTATCAAAATCAAGGGCTGCTTTTATTTTCTTCAGTTGTGGTGTGGTTATATCCAAATGAAGTTTTTTCTGATGCAGCATCCATAAAATCGCAATAAAAATATACATACTGTTTTGATTGTTATTGGTAATTATTGAAGCGCTTCTGATTCGTGTCGTCTGCATTGAAAAGATTGTGTGAATCAGCGTGCGGACCCCACTGCCACTGAGACCGTTGCTTTCTGATGCACCGGCGAAACCGGCGCCGCTTGCGAGAGCAGACGTTGTGTCAACGCGCCAAACTGCCGACCTTCTGCCACCTGGTCTGACAGGGCACTCACATGTTGAGCAGTCAGATGGAAACAACAAACGTATCCAGCGTCATATTTCTGCGTCTCAACTCAATACGCACTGATACGGTCTATGGGTAGTTCAGTAGTTCACTGAGTTCAGCTATTGCAAACAGTAGATTGCAGTTGTGATTAGGGACTAAAAAGAACTGTTCGGAATCGTTGGCACGGTCAATTGTATGAACCTGACCATTGCAGTCACACACACTTGCAAAAAATTACAACTGTATATCGCGTCCTAACGGCGGGTACCAATGCTACAGGAACAGGGTGTCCGAGGTGGATACCTATTAACTCAAAACATTCATTCATTCATTCATTTTTCATTCATTTTATTTCGCAAGAATGCGGGATGCTCCGCTAAAACTGTTAAGACAGCATGAGATACGGAGACCCATAAAACAACGTAAAACATAAAAACACACACAAAACAAATCAGTACGTCGCACACAAAAAAGAAAAAAGAAAAAACGAAAAAGGAAAAATACACGGACACGAAAAAAGGCAAAGGGAAAAAGAAAGAAAAAATGTACGGATTTCAAAAAAAATAAAATAAAATAAAAAAAAATAAAAATAAATAAATAAAAAAATAAATAAAAAAACACATTCACATGAGAACCTCTGACACAATTTTGCCATGCTTGTTGTTTGCGATTTTATGTAGAACTTCAGACACAATAGTGCGATCATTAACGGTACGCTTGAAACGTGGTATTGGCAGTGAAACAACGGATTGACTCAAACAGTTGTATGCAGCACCAATCGATAAAAGTGCGCCTGAGACCGCACGTTTACAGGTTCGCCTTGGAATCACAATAGCACGATGGTGGTTTGTACGAGCACTTATACGTTTGTTACTTGAAGACAGAAGGCTCAACTCAAAGCATGAGCCGTCACGAATCAGACATTTGTGCAGATATGACAAGCGATGTGCAAAAACGGACTGAAACAAAGGTACAATACCACAACTGTCACACAGAGTTTCATAGCTTGTATCACGATTGAAATTGCGAGTCAACAGCCGAAGAGCAAAACTCTGAACGCGTTCAAGCTTGACACGATCTTTTTCAAAAATAGGATAACAAGGAACCATGCTCGAAAGCAGTATTGAGCGAAACAACGACATGTACAAGTAACGCATAGCAGAAAGTGGCAAAACCGAGTTGAATGCACGACTGAAAGCACCAACAGCTCGTTTCACACGGGAACTAACAGCAATTGTATTCAAACTGTAATCCAGCGAATCATCGATTACAACACCCAGGTATTTGGTAGACGACACACGTTGAACAGTGGTGTTTGCAACACTGAGATCAACAGTCAAGCGACGCGACGAGTGGGAGCGACCAATGATAATGAATTTTGTTTTATTAGGGTTGATTTTTAGGTGGAGATGATTGATATGGTCCACCACTGCGTTCACGTCATCCTGAATGTGACCCCGACAAGCAGAGTTGGGCAGCGGGTGAATCAGACAGATATCATCAGCATAACACAGAACATTTGTACATTCAGTCAGATTCATTTGTGCAACGGAATCGATGTACGAATTGAACAATATTGGGCCAATAATTGATCCCTGTGGCACACCACTGCCACAGGGGCTGACTGATGAGAGTACTCCGTTACTCCGCACCGCCTGAGTCCGGTCAGTTAGATAGTTTTTGATTAGGTGTAATAGAGAGACCGGAAGGCGGTACCTTTCATGGAGTGTTTTCACCAGGCTGTTGTGAGGTATGACATCGAAAGCTTTCGAAAGGTCAAAAAATACAGCAGCAACAGCGGGTGATTTATCCAATTCGCGCGAAACAATACTATCAAAGCACATCAATGCATCAACAGTTCCTCGATTCTTTTGAAAAGCAAACTGTTTCACAGAGAGTTGTGGTTGGATGAAGCAATTCAGTATGACTTTTAAGTGAGACTCGAAGACTCGAAAACATAAAAATTGGATCCCAAAAAAATTCCACATGAAATTTGCCAGTGCGAAAGACTTCCAGCGTTTTCCAGAATGACAGAAATACAGCATAAAGCAACACTTGAAAATCTCACCACTCTTTTAAAATCACCTTGTTCAATTATTCGGCTTTAATGGGAGAGGAGACGAAAAGAGAATACTGCAACTTTACGGCAACCCTGTACGATGCGTGACAAAAAACGAGCACGAGAGGAACCAAACAGAATGACCAGCATGGTTTTTTCTTGGTGTCTGTCAGTCATTTTCGAGAGAAAAATCTGCCTTTCAAAGCTTTAGCGTTTTCGCTGTTGCCTTCAGCCTTTTTTGTTCCTGATGATTGTAATTCCATACATCTTATTTTTTGCTGAACTGACTGCAAGAAAACGTCAGTCGTCTCATTTTTTTGCTCAGTGCGCCTCACTGTGCTTACAAAAAAACGTATTTTTTCTGCAGCGATCCAGTAATTGCACAAAAGAACACAATATTCGTGCGCGTTTTCGAGCGTCAGTCGCAGCAACGTGGGCCGCCCATTTTCGCATTTTTGTCGCATCTCGCCCTAAAATGTAAATTGATCGTAGAAAATGAAAATCATGTTCTGGTTCTAATTCATGTCTTTTGATGAAAAACTAACTTGTGTTCAATTTATGAATGGTTTAGCACAGACTGTGCCACACGCGCGTTTCATGTGCGCGCAACAAATGCAGGCTAAAGCGGCATTCATGAAGCAGTATTCAGTAACCACGTAGCTACAGTGGAACTTCTAAATTATAGGGAATCATCTGATTGGTTGGTGGTCACGTGATACGTGCTTTCTGTGCAGAAATTGCTGTGGGCGAGAAGTTCGCCTGCACAGAGAGCATGCATCACGTGACCACGTCAGAGTTCCATTGTAGCTACGCGGTTACTGAATACTGCTTCATGAATGACCCTTTAGCGTTTTATTTTCACACACATGAGAGTTTACTGAAATGAAACGAATTCTGAAATCCACCAAATATGGAAATTTTATTGGTCGCATCAAAAAAAATAACAAAATGTATAAAAACACAGATAAAAATGCCAAAACGCAAATGCTAATAAAGCCTTTTATTCGACAAAAAATACCTAGGTGGCTCGGTTAAAAAACCCAACGCATATATGACACAACACTCACTGTTTGTACAACTGTTCTCAAACCAAGATTATTACTGCAGTAACAAAATTCAAACGAGCCGGATTGGATTCACCTCCAAAAAAACACCGTTCTGAAACTGTTCCCATTGTACAGTTAGAAAAGACTAGATATGACGGTTCGCTTTTCCATTTTCATATGAGGCCAGATGAGACATGAAATAAATGCACCTTTTCGTGCCAAGACCACTCAATACGTGTGTACCGTAATCTCTATACCGTATACCAGCCCTTTTTTATGATCACAACGAGGCCGGCGGTCGTTCTCGCATCGCCCGGAACGACCAGAACTTTCGTTTGTTCACGTTGTCGTTCGTCTGCGCGTCCGCCAACAGGCGCCGCAGTCGTTCGGCCAACACGAACGCACGTTTCGCTGGCGCCCAGTTCGGCCGTGTACGCAGACGACGCAGCGTGCCGTGCGACGACGTGTGCAGATTCTCAGTCGTCCACGGCAGGCGGTCACCGTCTGTGTTTTTTTTGATATGAAACAACAGAAAAAAACACGATTAAAAACTTTCTGAACATACCGTAAAGTCTTGCATACAAGGTTCCTCTCACTTATAAGACCCACACCTAAAAGTGGGCGGAGTGTCACACGGCGGGAAACCAAAAAAATTCAAAATTTTTGACTTGGTCGAAATCCGGCCTCGTTTATGAGGCCCGGAATTCTTTATCTTCGCTTTATAAGACCTCCTCCCACTTATAAGTTTGTTACAAAATTCCACTTTTTTCATAAATTTTTGGTTTTCAAATTTGTATAAGGCGACCTTACTGTATTTGCAAGACTTTACGATATTTTGGGTGGCTTGGGAAAACGCATATATCGCCGTTCTGCCTTTTTCGTGGCAATAGTTGCTTTTTTGAGGCAGTGTTTCTCAGGTGCTGCTGCTTGAAGATCTGTAAAAAAGCAAAAGACAATGCTGATTTTCGGCAAACCCGACAACTTCGATGCAGGTTAATGGTAAGGGTTTGCCGCGTTTGTGGTGTTTGCTGGCGCGAACGTGCCGAAAATAGATATTCGCCCCATAGTTAAAACACAGAAAAACGGTAACATGGTAAACTTCAAATGTTTCAAATTCAGATCGCTTAGTCTGCGTGGACTGTTTTTCCATTTGTAAATTGAAACCACTTCTCAGGAATCAGTAAGTATCTACGGTATTAAGGGACGACAAAGGGAATTTGGTTTTCGAATAGCAAAACGCGTGTTTTGATTCAACACCGTGATTTTAGTAGTCGCCTTATAGTTGCCGTTTTAGTATCCTTTTAGTTTTTTCTTTAGTGTGCAACAAAAATAACGCACAAACCGGCATCGAGGTATCTGAATTTTTCGGCGGGCGCTGCCAGATGAGACCGCGGATACGTTAGTTCGGCAAAACTGAGCCGCCTGCTTCCTTTGCGAGCCAGGCGCGCCTTTGCGGACACTTGGGTCGCCACTAAACTCGCTAGAATCACAGTGGCGACGCCAATTATTGACGTAAAATTGAATACATCTGGCTGATGTCGTCTATGAGGCATTATTGTGGAGTTTTCTTTTTATTTCATCATAATTTCACTGTTCTTGCGCACCTTGAAAATGTTATTCAATTTGTTCAACTTGTTTGGCGAAGTAAACAGTGACGATTCGGATTACGTTTTCGATTACGGATAGAGTCGTGCGCTCGCAATTGGAATAAGTTTGTCTCTTTTATTTTTTTCGAATTACCGCACCGTATGCCCGATTAAACATGGCAGCCTTTTTCAGGGTGCAAGAAGCGCGCAAAATTTGAATGAAAAAAGAAAAGACGTTTAGAAACGTGTCTCTCAAAATTCTGGTTATTCGTGCTATTCTATGATGTTCGTTCGTTGTCCAAGTGCATTTGCACACACGATTGGCAAATATCTTGGCATTTTTTGAGAAAGGCAACTCCTAGTCTGTGGACTATTCTCGCCTTGATTGAGAAGACACTAGAGCTGCCTTATTCGGCTGTTGCCTTAGTATTATCAAAAAAATGTTCCCATCTGGATCTTGATAGTAGGAACAGTTTTTGAGCATTAAATTTTCTTGAGAATTTGTAATTGAGAACCACTGGTTCACTGCTCGAAAACCCCATGCAACAGAATTGCTCCCACAGGTCAGCATTGTTTTAAAAAGAGCTGTATAATGTTTTTTCTGCGAGCACAAAATATCGATAAGCGAAGTTGTCCGATTGGTTGTTGGCTGCGGTTTGCAAGAAGTGCAAACTGCAGCAGGGTGCACACATTTGACAGAACATGCAAAGAACAAAAAAACAGAACGCCCTGAATCTGTTGTTATAAAAACCTTCAACCAAAGCTAAGAATTTTAGACTGGTCAAAATGGCAAAAACACAATAATTAGACAGAAAAAAGACAAATGTGTGCTCAGGACCGTTAATCTGAGTACATGGGCTGGAACAGTTGAAAAAAAAGCCAGCAACAGCAACATGATTGGTGCCGTGTAGTAGAATTGGAAAGTTTTTCGGTTATATGTCATGAGTCTGCCGCAAAGAAGCGTGCCGTGCATGCAGGGACAGGCGGTGAAGTTCTGAAAAATGGCGGGGTACCCAATGATCCGTGCAGTTGAAAACGCAGAAATTCTCAATTATAGTAACAAAAGAAAAGTGTGAAAAAGAAATGCGGCGCACATGGTTGGTTGCACCGGTTCACTTCGAACAATCAGTGTGTGCGAGTCTCCAATACGGCAACCAATTACATCCCCTCTAAAGTTTTCCTCGCCCGCGGCGTCTGTTCCTCACCGCCAGCATAATTCAAAATGATTGATTTCATGTTTGTATGTAGCAATGTCATCATCAGGATGTACCGTACCGTGTATGCTCGTACACTTACATTTTATATGACACCGTTTCGGAAGCGTGCGCGTGGGCATTTCGCTGCCTCAAATACACGCCACGTGACGCAGCACTATTTGGGCGCGCAATTTGTAATTTTCAAATACGGACAGTTGCGAACAGAGTGCGCACGTTGGTCAAGTCAATGAGACCAGCACTGAAACGCTGCCGGTGCACAGCACAAACCGTTCCAACATTTCAGTCAACCCTGTTCAATCCGTTTTTTGGTTTTGTTTTCATACCGTAGCAATTCCGTTTTACCACATACCGTATTACCCCCATTAAACCCCCCCCACCATTAATCCCCCCCACCAATAAACCCCCACCCCCCCCGACCAGTTTCCGAATAATCCCCCCCCCCCCCACAAATAATCCCCCATGGGGGATTATTGGAGACCTGTTTGAAACACATACCCAGCGAATTCAGTGGCTGGTTGCAGTGAAAATGATGAAATTGTGCTACCAAAGGCCCCAAATGGGTGAGTTAATAGTAATTTCAGTACAAAAGGCTGTTATAAAAGGAAATTTCTATGTAGAGTAGAAGTTTCTGCGACTTTCTTGCCTGCCATGCAACGTATTTTTGCCATTTTTCAACAAACCCCCACCCCTAGAATTTTTTTGTAAATAAACCCCCCCCCCCCACCAATAATCCCCCCCCCACCAATAAACCCCCACCCCTAAAAGTCGCTGACGTATTAATCCCCCATGGGGGTTTATTGGGGGTAATACGGTAATCTTTATTTACGGTGGTCTGATCTTTCTCTGAACATCTGAAACTTTTATTCTGCATCCAGCTAAATTACAAGTTCCCGATACGAAAAGCCTGCTTTCTAGCAAAAACATTAATCAATGTGCATTCAGCACAGCAAATACGATACGTGTATAGTCATACTAATCAAATATTTATCAGGTTTTTTTTGCTTTTCACTCAATTAAAGTCGAAAAAATATGATTTCACTGCCATCCGCCAGATTCGCTCCAGAAATCTGTGACGCCAAGTGTAACATTGTATAGGTATCTGGTGCTGACGATGAAGAGGTGTTTCGGTTGTTGCGGTGTAGCACGACGGTGATGTTGTTCAAGATTGTTTGCAATTTCACGGCTTTCTATGATGTTTTCGCCATTTTAGCAATGTTATTGGAAAGGTTTTTGTGCGGTGTTTGTTCGATTTCTACACAATCGAGCGCGTCTGCATGAGAACTGTAAGTCTAGCGTCAATACGAACTCACGTTTGAGTTCATGCGAAGTTATTTTGTGATGCGATTTTAGTGATTTGAGTTGATGACAATGCAGTAAATAATGTGGCGACTTAGTTGACCGGATTTGCGGTGCCAGTGGATTTGTCCGGCGGGAGATTGTTGCGTTCGTTGAATGGTTTGATAAACTCCGCATGGAGTTTTGGGTGGGCCGGGACGGGGTACGTGGTGTGTCGCGACCAGCTGGAATGCGCCGAGCTGAGATTGTTTTCACCGACGGAGTGACCGAGTAAACATGGCAGCTTTTTTCAGGGTGCAAGGAGCTCGCGAAATTTGAATATAACAAAACGACGTTTAGAAAGCCAATTGTCTTTCCTGTTTGTTCTTTGTCCATTGCACACACGACTGGGAGTTATCTTGGCATTTTTGAAAAAGACAAAACTCCTAGTCTGTGACTAATAGAGAATACAAGGACTGCCTTATTTATTCGGCCACACTGTACATCCTGAAGCTGCGCTGCCCAATACATGAATCAGCCTGGGACACTCTCGCCCATAATTTTGCCATAATCCCTCGCTCCACCCGCGTTTCCCTGCTACGCATTCAAAGAACACCAGGCTGTACTGTACTCTACCACAATTTTATCCTCGTTCTCATACCCAGTGTGCAGTTCAGCGGGAAGCACAACAACGGGTTGAAAAGACCCCTCTAATTGCCCCAACAAACTACAGAAACTGTACGTTATGAATGCCGGTTTTATTATCTCATTTTTAAAAAAACAAACTGTTGCACAAATAAACTTACAAACAAGCCCCGAGTGTTTGTGTTTGTTGACAGACAGAGCAAAACAACGCGAAACGGTTAAGCAGGCCGCATTATCATTTTACTGTGCCACAGTTATTGACTCTGCGTAATAGGTTGAAACGTAAAAAATCCATAGTCATTCAATGTTGTAGCTGTTACACTCGAGCTTTCCTACATATTGCGCCTATTTGTTGTGTATAAACAATTTTTCTACCAGTTTTTTTAACTCATGGATTTCACGGATTTTTGGACTTTCTGGACAGTGTCCTACGCCGTGTTCTTCAGTGTGATGCCCTTGTATGCAGCTATATTTTGTATTTGGAGATTTGTATATAATTTTCTTGAAGAAAGGTTTAAAAAACATGCAAAACCCAAAACAAAACTTTGTTTGGAACAGTTTGGAAAACTTAACATTCAGTCAGTCAGTCAGTCAGTCAGTTATTTTATTTTTTTTATTATTTTATAACATTATTTTTTTCATATTTTTACTTCTCAAATCCATTGGATGTTGTGTTTCAGAAGTCTATGCTTCGATTGGGTGAAGCGTGGAACCTCGGATGGCTTTTCTTCGGTGCAACTCAGTTTCGCAATGCTCATGTTTGTTTTGATTGCTGACAAAGCCCCGTCCCAGTGTTGTTTCAATTCAGTTGGCAAAGTCTATTCATTTTAAAATGTGTTAGGTTTCAGATTTCGATGTTACCGACTTTGTATTATGGTCAACCAAAAAGCAGAAGTAAACCTTTTTTCAATTCAGTGTCGCCTGTTGGCTGCAGTACAATCTGCTCGTCCACGATACCGTCCAAATGTACATGAACGCATTTTTCGTCTGCCTCCTGACGTTCATGTTGTCTGCATTTGCATACTACCAGACCAATCGGGTGAGTTTTCCTTTGTGTTAACTTAAAAAGTTTTAACTGGCTGCACATTTGTGTATGACTGTTTGTCATTGCAGTCAGCCAGTAACAAAAACACCTCAAAAACGTACAACGACATAACCAGGCTACCTGCTGCATTCACACAGAAAAACAAAATCGATAAAGCACAGAAACTGCATAGAAACAGATTACAAGAAGCATACAAATAGCATACAAATGGTTTTGCAGAAAATAGATGAGCTTCAATGGCATGTGAACTACCAACAAACAGTCAGCAATTGACTAAAAAACTTAAAAAAAAGAAACCGCATACAACCAGCATACGAACAATAAGAAAACACCTTCAAAGA
Organism: Theristus sp. LFF4_11; assembly: GCA_030248135.1. Lineage (NCBI taxonomy): Eukaryota > Metazoa > Nematoda > Chromadorea > Monhysterida > Xyalidae > Theristus > Theristus sp. LFF4_11. The sequence goes on from JASANC010003132.1 coordinate 138,796, forward strand.
GGCATGTAGATAAACAGATAGGTAGAAACAGCAAAAATAGCACAAAAACAAGTACGATAGCGTATAAATTGCACAAAAGTTTATGGAAACATGATGCAAATACACAGAAACAATCCGAAAATACGGCATAAAAACAGCATACACTAGCTCAGCATCTATCTATTATACTAAGATAGTTACTGTGTAAGTAAGTCTGTTCACATTTTCGTTCCAAAGCATTTTTTTCAGTTTGATCCTATTTTGCTATTTAAGTCATCATCTGCTAAAAACTTTACTCCATTTTCTAATGACGATGTTCTTACTCCATTTTCTAATGACAAGGCAATGTTCAAATTGTCATTCTACATGACTTCGTCACCATGATGCCTTTTGCTCATTAGCAACAACTTACATACAATGGACAAATAGCAATTTTGGTGCTCAAAATTCTATAATCGACTGCAAAAGATGAAATAAAAACCGTCTCGATCTGGAACGCTGAAGTGCAACAACGACAAGCGAGACAATTGTAAGAATTGCAAGAACACGATTGTAAACTGAAATGAGTCGCTTATGTTAGGGTAAACGGGTTGAAAGAAGCTAAATAGCAAAACAAAAGCGACCGTTTCACAATGGGTACTCAGAAAAGTGTTGCTTTTTGTTACTAACACTCAATCAAAAAGGCCTGGCTTAGATTAATGCAAGCGCGGAAAAGAAGTAAGCATACCAAACAAAATCGGGCGTTTTGCTACGGGTATTACGTAAAGTGTTGCTTTTTATCCTTTCCATTCTTTGAAAAAAGCTTAGGTTAGGGTAGGCGGGCAAAAGAAGTGAACATACCAACCAAAAGCAGCCGTTTCGCAACGGGTCTCCAAAAAAAGTTTTGCATTTGTCGTCATTTAAACTCTAAAAGGCTTGGCTTAGCTTAGAGTAAGCGGGAAAAAAGTTTCAAAACAAAAGCTGGCGTTTTGCAACAATTATTCAGTAGTATTTTTTCATCTTTTACACACTAAAAGGGTTGGCTCAGATAAGGGTTTTGCAATGTGTATTCAGAAAAGTGTTTTTTCGTCATTTACACTCCATCGACAAGAAATTCCAGTTCCACAAGGAATAGATTGCAGCATCAACAAAGATGTGGCCACGATCGATGGCGAAGCAGTAGAACGGTCGACATATAATCGATCAATTTTTAACGGGAATGACAGCGACATTGAAAAAGCTAATAAATGACAATTAATTTTGATTCTTTAAAAGGGAACGTCAGTTATTTGTTGCTGACTAAAAAAGATTGTTTTTTCATATTGTTGACAAAAAAGCGCGCCTTAAAACTGAAAATACTGTGATTTTCAAAAAAGTAGGAGCATCGAGTGCTTCAAGAATAAAAGATCATTTCTATGGTTAATCAACAACAATCGGTTAAAGCAGCTCAAAATGAAAATGCAATGCATGTTTAGTCCGGGTCTTGGGTAAGGTCAAAAGGCTAAACTCCATTCAAAAATAACAGTTGTATTGAACAGCTAACCGTGCCGTAGGCACGGGTCAATTGGCTAGTTACTACTAAATTTACAATTTGTCTGTCCGTCACACTTTTGAATTGGCGCCCATTTTTGCTATTTAAGAAAGCTTCATCTCAATCTCAATCTCAATCTTTATCTATTTTTAATATCACTTCAAATTGTTTAATCAAAATGCCGCTCTTCATAGCTGAAAGTCATCATGATACTCTTTTCAAGTTGATACTCTACGGTTATGGCTACAGTTGGCAAATAGCAATTGTTGCTGCTCAAAACTTGACGAGCGACTGCGAAAGATGTGACAAAACCGTCTTTGAAAAAAGTAAGATATCTTCAATTGGGTCGCAATGGTATTTACCATTCATTTTCACTTTGCAAAAGGCTTGGGTTATGTTAGGGTAAACGGGTAAAAAGAAGCAATGACTGCAAAACGAAACTTAAAAACGTCACTTTTTTGTTTCTTCTATTCATTTTCACTTTACAAAAAAGGCTTGGCTTAGGTAAACGGGTAAAAAAGCATTAGCTTTTTAAAACGGGTAATTAAAAAAACCGTTAATTTTTATATTTTTATTCAATTTTACTTCACTTACAAAAAGGCTTGGCTTACGTTAGGGTAAACGGGTTAAAGAAGCATTAGCTTTTTAAAACGGGTAATTGAAAAAAACCGTTAATTTTTATATTTTTTATTCAATTTTACTTCATTTGCAAAAAGGCTTGACTTAGGTTAGGGTGAACGGGTAAAAGAAGCATTATCTTATTAAAACGGGTAATTGAAAAAAACGTTAATTTTTATATTTTTTATTCAATTTTACTTCATTTACAAAAAGGCTTGACTTAGGTTACGGTGAACGGGTAAAAATTGCAAAATCATAAACTTCGCATTTTCACATTACAAAAGATGCTTGGCTTATGTTAGGGTAAACGGGCAAAAGAAGCATAAGCTTTTTAAAACGGGTAATTGAATAAAACGTTAATTTTTAAATTTTTTATTCAATCTTACTTAACTTACAAAAAGGCTTGACGGTCAGGGTGAACGGGTAAAAATAGCAAAATCATAAACTTCGCATTTTCACTTTACAAAAAAGGCTTGGCTAAGGTAAACGGCTAAATGAAGCATTAGCTTTTTTAAACGGGTAATTAAAAAACGTTAATTTTTATGTTTTTTATTCAATCTTACTTCACATACAAAAAGGCTTGCCTTAGGTTAGGGTGAATGGGTAAAAATAACAAACTCATAAACTTCGCATTTTTTATTCATTTAAATACATTTAAAATATTGTATTGTAGGCGGCTTCACGGCAGCACAAAGTAAATTTTCTTCAGATTGGTTATTCAGTAAACGTTACTGTTTTTTTCTTTTTAATTCAATGCTACTTCACCAAAAAAGGCTTGGCATTGATTAAGCCACATACGCTCGGGTCAATTGGCTAGTCTATA